>QUOG01000024.1:1739823-1760244 GCA_010416905.1 Polistes dorsalis | reverse complement strand
TACTTACTTACTTACTTACTTACTTACTTACTTACTTACTTACTTACTTACTTACTCACATATATTCACACATATATATATATATATATATATATATTTATAGATTCACAAACACATACATATATATACATACGCTTGTCGTATTCGTTGAGAAACCGATTTCTGTGATTGCTTCCTTTGCAAACGACTCTTTTACGAGGTATCTCCGACAATTCTACTCGCCGTGTAATTGCCTCTCATTTAACGAACGAAGAAACCCTTTTCCCTCTCTTACTTCACTTCCCTTTCAATGAAAAATGGTCAAGAAATTCCCACCACCACCACAACCACCACCACTACTCGTTTTAAACGATTCGCAAACGGCGTTACTTTAATCGATTCAAAGCAGATTATGATGATGATCATCATCATCATCATCATCATCCTACGTATTTCTTCATATTTTTTTGTCTTTTTTCTCACTTCGATAGACCACCATAGTCGATAGTTATTAAAGTAACGTTCAATAAATACCATCTATAGGACAATTAAATTCGATGAGAAATATAAACGTATTTTTAGTTATCGTATCTCGTTTATGCGTACGTATATAGATATATGTGTGTGTGTGTGTGTGTGTGTGTTTGTAGTGTCCATCGACGGAACTCAACGTCAACGAGATTAATGAAAATAAATTGATGTCTGTGGGACAATGTTGAAATTGATATGAGATTGATATTTATTTCCTCTTTCAATGTACTACGGTTAGAACGTTTGTCATATTCTCTTCCTCCCCCCCCCCATCTTCCCCACCACTCCCTTTTTATCATTTTTCTTTCATCCTTTTTTTCTTATTTTCTTCTATTAATATTATTATTATTATTATTATTATTAATATACTTTTTTCTTATACTTTTTCTTTCTATTCATTTATTATTCGTGTAATATTCATCGTACGCGTGTAAAACGAATCGATATCGACAAAAATTTCATTCGAAGAAGAAGAAGAGGAGGATGAGGAGGAGGAGGAGGAGAAGGGTGAGGTGAGGGGAAGGTGGACACTTCTTTTCCAAAGTTTACTCTGTTTTTTAATATCCAACTATTCCCTAGATTTTAATATCACGGATTAGATGATATACATATGGAACGAAAAGATCACGTAAAAAGAATCTTTTTCTCCCTTTCTCCCTTTCTCCCTTTTTCCCTTTCTCCCTCTCGCTTCTTCTCATATTTCAAATATTATTCGCGTAACTTTTTATTCGAAAGATTCACAAAAGTAATAGTTTATGTCAAATTTTATTTTAACGAAAAAAAAAAAGAGAGAGAATAAAGAATCTCTAATCTTTAGTTCGTTTCTTTTTCAAATCTTTTCTTTTTTTTTTATCGCCTAATCATTTCGAACGATTATTTTAATCGTTTAGAAACAACACTTTTCGTGAATTTCGAATATTATATTCAATCGAACGTTTCAGATTGCAATCTTATCTTCTTTCCAAAATGGAAAATTTTTTTGTTTTCTTAGATAAGTGGTAAAAAGAAGAAAAAAATGGAAGAACGTTTCGTTTTCGTACGATTACTTTCAAAAAAAAAAAAAAAGAAATAGAAAAAGATAGAGGAAAAAAAAATAATTTGATCGATCTAAGATTACAAAATAGATTCTTACATAAATGCATAGGTATATATATATCATCAACTCTTTTTTTTTTCTTTCTCACTCCCACTTTCCCTAAATCCTTCCCCCATTTCCCCCATTTCCCCCTTTTCGTGCGTTTGACCTCGATCCACAACCTTTCTCCCTTTTTTCTCTCTCTCTCTGTTTTTTTTCTTCCCTTCTTCTTCTTCTTATTTTTTTTTAAACTTCATACTACTACAACTACTACTACTACTACTATTACTACTACTACTACTACTTTGATATCACTTTCCATATTCCCAAGTTGATCCGAAAGGTAGCATCGTTCGCACCATTGCAACACCAACACTCCGCGTATATTTCCCAAGTTGCATTTCCATTTACCGAGTGCGAAACTGCATAGAGTTGGATAACGGATAGACGAAAGGTAGATAGATAAATAGATAGGTAGGTATGTATATATGTATGTATGTATGCATGTATGTAGGTAAGGGGGTTATACTGAAAGGAAATGACGAGAAAAAGAAAAGGAAAGAAGATGACGATGAATATGACGATGATAATGATAATGATAGTAGTAGTTTAATATCAATAGTAGTAATAGTAATAGTAGTAGTGCATGGAAAAATAAGAAAGAAAAAGAAAGTTATCCTAAGAATATTCCTACATCTCGTTGCCATTACGGAAAGAAAAGTATCATCGTCATCTTCGTCTACGACCATCGGCCAACGAAACACGAACGACTTTCATCGTTAAAGTTTTAATTTTTATAAAAGAAAGAAAGAGAGAGAGAGAGAGAGAGAGAGAGAATAATCCTTTCGTCGTATTCTTTCACGACACTTTTTCTCCCTGCGTTCATATTTTTCTTTTTTCTTTTTTCTTTTTCATTCCTCGTCATCCTTTTAAACGTTTCAACAACGCCTTTTCCTTAACGAATAGAAAGAGAGAGAGAGAGAGAAAAAAAAAAGATAAAAAAGATAGAAAAGAAAAAAAGAGAAATAGAAAGTAATGTTTATTTCTTAACCTCGCAACACATCTTTCATATTAAACAGTAAAAATGGTGAATTTTAATGAAAGAATTTCTCCCATTTCCTTCCTCCTCTTCCTCTCCCTTTTTCCTCCTTCCTTCCTTCCTTCCTTCCTTCCTTCCTTCCTTCCTTCATTCTCATTTTACCTTACCTTCTTTTCTTTTCGTTGATTTATACGACACATTTATTCGAAACCTTCTACGGTACATCGCATTACTCCCCATTACGCTAATTTTCGTCTTCTCTCTCTCTCTCACACTCACACACACACATACACACACACACACTTCTCCTTTCTTTTCTTTTCTTTTTTTTTATTGTTGACGTGTACACACCTATTATCTTGGTTACGTGACTTTAATCGTTGGTAAAAAGTTTAGGTCCAGTTTCTCTCTCTTTCTCTCTCTTGGGAGCACTTTTAAGATCTCCTTATCTGGCTTTTTAATGATCCTTCCCCTTCCCTCTCCCCCACCTCCTCCACCTCCTTCACCTCCTCCTCACCCTATTCGAACAATGGCACTTTGTTGTACACGCTCGTTGGAAAACCATGCCGATGCAACTGAACAACGAATACGAACACCTATCCTTCGTTCATTCATTCATTCATTCATTCATTCATTTATTCTCTCATTTATTTCTACGTTTTAAATCGTTACGCATTATCCGATAAATGTATATTTATCATTTATAAATCGTACGTAAAATTATTCTTCTCTTCTTTCTTCCCCTTTCCCCGTATCTTCTTCCCTCTCTCTCTTTCTTCTTTTATTTTTCTTTGTTTTTCGAATGATTTTATTAATCCTCCGCGTAAAACTCTTTTGTGAATGAAATTAATCGATAACAGTAGTATTTGTATACATATATGTATCGTTTATCAATTAAAATATTCATTTTGTTTCGAATTATACAATGAAACATTCTCCCCCCCCCCACCCTGTCTCCCCGTCACTGTTCTCCTCTTCGTTTTCTATTCTCGTTTGTATCATTGGTTTATTTTTAATTTTCTACTTTACTCTACTCAATCTTTTTGTCTTGTTGTCTTATAATTGATTTGAACGTTTAATACGGTAACAATTGATTCGCAAAATTTCTATGATTCATATGATTCTATGATTCTATGATTATACAACGTAAATGTTGAAGAAATTGATTGTAATTAAAAAAAAAAAATAAAAAGAAATTAAAATGTTATTACCTTGAATTAAAAATAATATCATCGATAATGAAAAGAAATATTTTTACCATCTCGTCTTTCTTTTTTTTACCATCGTTTCTTTTTTATTATTATTAATATTATTATTATTATTGTTATTCCTTTTCGTAATCGTATTTATAATATACTTTTGAAAAATCTCCTCTTATCACAAATGAAAACAAATTTCTCACCCAACGATCGTCGTTATTTCATATTACTCGAATTTATAAAACGCCATGTAACTTTATTA
The DNA here is from genome assembly GCA_010416905.1 of Polistes dorsalis. Taxonomy (NCBI): domain Eukaryota; kingdom Metazoa; phylum Arthropoda; class Insecta; order Hymenoptera; family Vespidae; genus Polistes; species Polistes dorsalis. The sequence goes on along the minus strand of QUOG01000024.1, from coordinate 1,756,159 downwards.
AACCCCATCAATTTCTACGGAAATTGACGATAAACTAATTCACTGTTTCCTATCACGGTGATGAGAAATCTAAAAGAAATCAAATCCGACGACAGAGATAATTACTTTATCTTCCATTCATTAATTCATTCATTCATTCATTCATTTTGTTTCTCATTCAACGAATACGTGTAACCCACTACCAACGCAATATCACCATTACTAACAAACCTACTTTATCACAGATAAGAACAATGATTATTTTTCTTATACGAACGGAATAATTCCCTTTAATTGTAAGTTTAATCGTACGGCGTGTGTTGTTAATCGAGAAAGTTTACAGTTACCTGTTATTAGACGATCGAGAGTAGGCCTCTCCTCTCTCTCTCTCTCTCTCCTATAGTAATTGACGTGCCTGAAATGTTTTTTTAAGCGAGTAATCGAAATCCGTATATAATACAACACTTTATTTCAAGATCCGATAGGTTCTTATAATTTTATTAGATTTCCGAGTAGTATTATTCCCTGACTCGTAAAACTACTACTACTATTTTTTCTATTTTTTTTTTTACCATGCCTGTTTTTCTCAACATCGATTTTCGACTACTATCGAAACGATTAACATCCTGTTACGCTAATCTAACTTATTTCATCGAGTAATTTCGTTTAATGAGATCATTTGAACTTGCAACTATTATTCCTATCCCCCCCCTTCCCCCCCCTATCTCTCTCTCTTTCTCTATTTAAAACTCAAAGTATCTTTTTATTTTTCTTATTATTTTTTAATCGACTATTATAAATGTTTCCTTCGTTTTGTTTTTCTACTTTTTAAGATGACGAATAATAAACGACGTTTCGAATAAACTACTTGCCTTAATTGCTACGCGTTCGTTCTTTTATTTTTTTTTTTTTCTATCATTTTTCCGTCCTGTTTTTATTTTTCTATTTTTTTTTTAAAGTAAAGAGAAGCAATCTATTCAAATGGAGGCAAGAATTTTATATCAAGTCAATTACATTTAGGTTTGCATCGAAGGGAAAATGAAGAAGACTACTATTACTACTACTACTACTACTACTACTACTACTACTACTACTACTATTACTGTTACTGTTACTAGTACAACGATGATGAAAAATTCCAAGGGGAAGCTTTTTTTTTTTTCGTTTAATCCAATTTCATTAGCCTTCTGCGAACTTTATCACGGACTTTATTTTATCCTCATCGACTTGAGCGCACTTAACCTTTCGTTTATTCCTTTCTATAATTTTAAACTCTCTTTCCTATCCTTTCCTTTACCTTATAATGGAAGAAAGTCAAGCAAAATTCGTTTTGATATTATTTTTTAATAGACGAATAACTAATATAACATATCTTTGAATTATTCGAAAGACAAAATTTCTATTTTATTTTATTTTATTTTATTTTATTATCTATTAATTAATATAACTATTTAATACCTTTTTTTTTTTTTTTTGAAAAGAAATTAATTTCGTTAGGAACAGGTAAATCGATATATGATACGATAAATCTGTTAATTTTTTCGTTGAAGAAAGAAATACGACGTCTAATCGAAATTCAAACACTTGGAAGAAGCACACAGAAGATTTATAAAAAAAAAGAAAGAAAAGAAACAAAAATTCTTTTTAAACGAGACAGAAAATCTCTCTTTTTTTTCTCATAGAAATTTCTTAAGTTCCTTGATCCTATTCCCATGTAGGAAGAAGAAACGTGATAATAGCGATAAGAACCGAAGGAATTCTAAGAAGCGAGAAAAGAAATGGGAGAATGAAAAAAAAAGAAAAAAAAAGAAAAGGAAAGAGAAGGAAGGGTGGAAAGAAATTTGGCGGTTAGATTCGCGAGGACGTTTTTCTTTTTTTCTTTTCTTTTTTTTTTAAGGGGTTGTGACGTACGCGGGGTTGAAATCACCTCGTTAGCCTTTACCCGTCGCTTTTACTCCCAATTGAAGTAATCCGAGTCTCGAGTAGTAGTATTAATAGTAGTAGTAGTAGTAGTAGTGGTAGAAATACGAAAGAGGAAAAAAGATGAAAGATAGAAAAAGATAGAACGAATGAGAAGAAGAAGAAGAAGAAAAAGATATGAATGAGTGTGAGAAAGAAATAAATGGAAAGAAAGAAAGAAAGAATAAAAAAAACAAAAAGGTTAGAAAAGGTTGTACCTTGTCGTCCCTACTACGAAGAGGACCTAGCTAACTGTTGTTTTGTTCTAAATGGGAATCTTGATTGTACCTTTTGTTTCCCTTCTCTTTTACTCTTTGATATTCTCGAGATTTTGTCGATCCTTTTCTACCACCGGCCCCATGACAAACGGTTCGTTCGTTCACCAACTACGAAACATCGCCACCCTTTTCTTTTCTTTTCTTTTTTTTCTTTTTCTTTTTCTTTTACCATTCCATTCCATTCCGAGCTTTGACTGACAAGAACACAGGGGTCCAGAACTTGCTTGAACATTACAACAAGAATTATTTGCGTGTAGGGCCACAACCCCATGGAATTAAATTTCTTTTGTCCTCCTCCTACTCTCCTAACTCTCTTACTCCTTTTCCTTTTCCTTCTCTTCTTTCGAGTATTCATTCATTCTTCCTACCTTCCATCCATTCATTCATTCATTCATTCATTCATTCATCTATATTTATCTCATTTTCTTTATTTTATTTGATTTCATTCTTTCCATCTATCCTATCCTATCCTTTTCGTTTTCGTTTTCGTTTTCTTTTATTTCGTTTATTTCTATCATTCTCGTTTCTCGTTCTCTTTTGCCAGAGGCAACAAGACCAATCACGAAGCTCACGTTTGACGTGCATTCAAACGTATGCACTATCTGCACGCGATCCACCTATAATCGTACTTTTTAACGTTTACCATCCAACCAATTGGATATTTTCTCTCTTCTTTTCTCTACTTCCATAAAACATTTTCTTTTTTCTTTTTCTATTACCTCGCTTTTTCTTTTCTTTTCTTTTCTTTTTTAATTTCTTTACGAGCGCGTTTATTCATCTTCTTGTCATCGAGTAAACACCACTAACGTGACGAGATCTAACTAACAGCACGTTGGCAATGACTTTAGATCAACAGATTATCTTAATAAGTTACTCTCATACCGTTATCTCCTTCTTAATTAAATCCTTATTCCGAAACAACATTACACAACTATATTTTTACAATATAATAATACAATTTTCAAGAATTCATTATAATCAATGCGATATAATAGAGTAACTTTTTAACAATTAAAAATTATTAAACATTCAATACAATTCAAATATACAAACGTTCAATCTCAATTTGAGTAAAATCGTTTTTAAATCTATCGATACGACGAAATCGTAATAATTTTATAAACAATACTCCTACATATTTTCAAATCAAATAAAATTCGATTTCTATTCAAAATTCATGAGGGGGGAGAAAAAAGAAGAAGGAAGAAAAGAACGAAGGGAAGAAAATGGTTTAGATTGGTCGATAGAAAAAAGATTGAAGGGGGTGGGTGGGGGTGGGGGTGGGGGTGGGGGTAAGGGCAGGATCGTTGAAATTGAACGAAAAGAAAGTAACTGCTAACGACACGGTTTTCGTCATGCACTAAACTGAAGAAGAAAAGAGAAGGTATGAGAAGGTATGAAAAGGGATGGGAAGGGATGGGAAGGGATGAAAAGGGAAGAGAAGTGATGAGAGAAAACGCTTAAAGCCCCTGGATTTGACTAGTTAGCCGTACGTGCTCAAGGAAGCGTCATAACGAGTCAAGAGTCGTCCGGGACACTCGACTTCACCGCACTGTGTGTGTGTGTGTATGTGTATGTGTGAGAGAGAGAGAGAGAGTAACTGGAGGACATAGAATATCCAAAGGCTTTTCCAAAGGATAAAGTCACAGTCCACTTTACCTTTCTTATATACTTTTCCTAAGTTAAGTGACCTGCCAGACGCAAAACCCATCGACAAATCCAAACTTCAACTCCCCCCCCCCCTCCTCCTACTACTATTCTTTCTTATATTTTTTTTTATCTTTCATATTTTACGTTTAATAGTATCTCGAATTTGCATTAAAGTATAATACGTGACGATCAATTCGAAATTTGGAAGATTAAGGATTAAGTTTTTATGATTTATGCAATTGTGAAAATACTTATGCGTGTTGCACATTTATGGAAAATTATAAATTATCGTATATTATTGTTTTTTACGATCGAAGGATACGTTATTGATTTCTTTTCATTTTTGTCTTTTTTTTTTTTTTCAGGTTTTTAACAACCATCGTCACGTTTTTTTTTTCCTTTCTTTCTTCTATCATTTCTCTCGCATTTTTATCAAATTCATTCCCTTCCCCCTACCTCCTCAGATCACTACCACCACCATCACCCCCAATCATACTACGTCAATTTTTCTTCGTTTATCTAGCTTTTGTTTTCCTTCCATTTTCATTCGAATTTTTTTCTTTTCTTTTTTTATTTTTTTTTTTTATTTTTTATCGTTCTTCAACCGAACAAGCCAACGATAAGCGTTGTGTGTTGTTGTTAATGCACCACGAAGATAATCGTATTTGCATTCAATTTGTTCGTTATTTTCGATGCAGTAGACGATGTTATATGATTTTCGTTGATAACAGATCCTAGGGAGGATTGAATTATCAAGTAAAAGATATAAATATATATTTAAAAAAGATATATTTAAAAAATGATGACGTAGTAACGAATAGAATAAAAATATTATTAACATTAATTCGCGTAAAATACATTAAGTTCCTTTCAAAGTTCCCATTTAGTTTCCTTTGTTTCATACGAACATAAAATTTTACATTATTTTAAATGAATATCAAAAATATTTGCTTCCCTAATCGATCTATCTAACGAACGAAAAAATTGATTGAAAAGTTACTTATGCATCCAAAAAAAATAAAAAAATAAATTAATTATAAGTATATATATTTATCTTATCTTATCTTGTTTCCAAGATAAAACAAAAAATTATCATCCTAACCAAAAGTGATCTTTAAAGATCAGATTCGATACTTTTTCAATCTACTTACACATGTAACACTCTGGTCTATGATAACAATTAACTAAAGAATGATTAATATTAATAAAAATAAATTACATGTAAAAAGAAAATTATCATTATTATTATTATTAAACGTTTATGAAAACGTGTATGCAAAAGACACGATTAATTTGAAAAGAGAATCATCATTCAGGTATAGAAAGAAGAGAAGAAGAGAGAAGAGTACGATCTCGCACACAAACACACACACACATACTCCTACACATGGTACAAACAAACATACACTCACACAGAGAGAAAGAGAACCTTGTGAAAGGTCGGATAGATAGAGTAAGGCCATCATTAGAGGAAACTTTTTCTTAGTTGGGCATCGTCGATGATTATGATGATGATGATGATGATGATGATGATGATGATGATAATGATTCTCAGTCGCGTTCATTTTTAAATATCAAGCAACATTCGACGTTGGCATGCATCTCACAACGACGACGTACGGTTTTGTCCGACATTTTTATTTTTTTTCATTTACTCCAATCCTAAGCTCGTTGTACAGGAGACTGTAATAATCCTTCTTTGAATGTACTTACACATACATACACATATATATATATATACGTACATGCGTTTCAATTGCGTTTAAATATATTTATATATGTATATATATGAATACATGTGTGTGTGTGTGTGTGTGGGTCAAGCTTAAGGTCGTACGAATGATTTGAAATAAAAAAAAGAAAAAAAATCGTGCCTGCCATGCCAAAGTCGCAATTACGCGTTTTGCGATTGCACGTTCATACTAACCGCTTCTAACTCTTTTCCTACTCCCCTCCCCCTCCTCCTCCTCCTCCTCTACCACCTCCTATCCCTTTTATCTTCTTCTTCTTTTTCTTCTTCGTTTTATTTCTTGCCGTTAGAATTAATCCACGGCAAGCGATGTACGATTTTATTGAAACATATTTTGTAAAATAAATTATTCAATATGATTATTATTTTTTTTTTTTGATAATGATCGTATTGTTATATTTAATCAAATCAAATATCTTCTAGCGTATTATAAAATAATATTCTTGGATAGAATCTTTTTCCATTGACGATTAACCGGAACATCTTTAAAACGATCACGTTGAAAAATTCAATCCCGATCGTATTTGTTAAATAATTTGTTAATATAAAAAAAAAAAGAAGAAAAAAATAACAAATAATGAACACAATTGTTGTATATATTTGTTCCCCCATTTACAAAGTTTGATATTTTCTATGGAGACCTACTTTTTTGTCCCCCACCTCGTCCCCTTTCCCCTTTCCCCCTTGGTTATTATAGTCAGCGAAGAAAGATAGACGCCCGTAAAGACCGTTTCCGGTCTTTTTCCCTTCGAGGAAGAAATAGAAAATGGTCGTCGTCGTCGTTGTCGCAGTGCACCGTTGGTGTTGCTTTTATTTTTCAGAGCGTGAAGCAAAACAAGGAGAGAAGAAGAAGAAGAAGAAGAAGAAGAAAAAGAAAAAGAAAAATAAAAACACGTAGGAAAACGATATACGAGACTATACGACGCCCTAAGTACAATACATACGAACGTACTACGTGCATAAGTGCATAAATGCATAGAATATACATATATATACACACACACACACACACACACACATATATATATTCATATATAAACGAAATATAGGAGAAAAAAAAGAAAAAGAAACATAGAAGTAACATAAATTCATCATAAATGTAGGCTAGTAGAATAACTTCCGCTAGAAGGTGCTAATGATAGTAATAGCGATGGTATAGTAAACCCAATTAGTTAACATATTTTTATAATAATAATAATAATAATAATTATTTCCTTAACTAATTTTAAATCGTCGAGCATGGCGACACGAATGGGCGGCTATGGTTATTGTTCTTGTATTGGGGTATTATGGTGGTGGTGATGGTGGTGGTGGTGTGTTACTGTGATGGTGGTGTGTTACTGTGATGATGGTGTTTAATTATTTGAATCCGTTATGTTCTCGTTCTCGCGTCTTGAAACGCAATCCTCTCGTGTAATGCGAGACAATCTCCCCCTTCCACCCCCTCCCCCCTCATCTTCTCTACCTTTCTCTATCTCTCTCTTTCACTCTAATCTTCTTCTTCTACTTCTACTTCTTCTACTTCTTCTTCTACTTCTTGTTTTTCTCTTTTTACACATTGAATGTAGCACGCATGTCGGTGGCGGTGGCATTATGTCACGACCATTAGTTTTAACGAGCATCGGCTCCGAATAATTAGTATCACGCACCCGAACGAAGATATACACATATATATGTGTGTATGTGTGTATATATATATATATATATGTAAGTGCAATTCTTTTGAACAAAAGATTTCGCTCGGTTTACTTTTTCCATTATCGTTATTGATGATCCATGATGATTATTATATTCGTTGTAATTACATTGACGTTTTAATCCTACGAATTGTAGATAGATGTTAAATTGTTTTTTTATTATAAAGATTGTTCTATATTATACTGTATGCAATTTATATACCTATATATATATATTTACCTGTAATATCTTATACATCATTATAATAATTATCGATGAAATTATTATAATTATACCAAATATTCTATTTGAAATATATACTTTTAAAGTAAGCAAAAATATTTCTCAATATGATAAAATAATTATACTAAATAATAAATATATATATAAAAGAAAAAATGATGAAAAAATATGAAATGATATGAAAATATTTTTCAAGCAGAGATATCTTAACTCCGTCAAAATTCGTTTGGACAAAAAAAAAATGAAAAATTAAAAATAATATTTGAAACGTAAACATTTTTCTCTTATACACACACACACACATATATATATCACGTTTACTCGTTGTCATTGTGAAGACGATAGGTCGTTCTTGCGTCATCGTTTCACAATTCACATCGCTTTTCCCTGGAGTGACGACGACGACGACGACGACGACGAGAGCTGGAAACGCACCATGTTAGATTACATTGTGCGCGAGGAACGTGCATGGTCCCGCATACTAATTTCTCTTCATGTTTATGATCTCGTCCTGGAAGCCCAGGCCAATCCCTCCATGGTGTACTCATGCATCATTCTACATACTCTAGTAGAGAGTAGAACGGAGATTGAATTATACTACCAACAAATTGAAATTATTTTTATCATACCTAACTTTTACCAAAAACAAATATATTACATATATATATTTTAATTTATATTTATATATTATTTAATATTTTATATTATATATATATATATATATATATATATTATATTTATATTTATTTTTATATTTATTTTTATATTTATTTTTATATTTATTTTTATATTTATTTTTATATTTATTTTATATTTATTTTTATATTTATTTTTATATTTATTTTTATATTTATTTGTATATTTATTTGTATATTTATTTTTATATTTATTTTTATATTTATTTTTATATTTATTTTTATATTTATTTTTATATTTATTTGTATATTTATTTTTATATTTATTTTATATTTATTTTTATATTTATTTTCTTCAATTTTAAACAAAACAAAAATCACCACCCACCCTACCCCCTCCCCACCCACGAAATCAATTTGATATTTTATTCGAGATATGTGTGATGTATATATATAAAAAAAAAAAACATTGATCGTATTAAAGATTATACTTTTCTTCGAAATCATATAATACGATGTTTTTAATTGATTTTGTTGTTTTTTTGTTATCTGTTACAGGTAAGCTTCCTCGGTTTGAAATAACACGTGCTAAATCTCTCACCACGGTTTTCTTACTTCATACCTTTTAAAATCGCGTTTATAACAGGTAAGCTATCGCTTAGCTAACTTTCTGATCTCGGATAATCCTAATCGAAGTTAGACTTCGTCTTCCTTTCACATCCAACTACTATTCCAAGAAACTGTGATCCAGAACGAGCAACGGCGTGTGTAAAATGTTTTCAACGTCAATGAATGACCATAATTATAGGTTTACCGTGTATATATCAAAGATAAGTGTACGTTATCCTTGAAATTGATCATTTAATTAACATCTCATTGGATCTTATTATTTCTTCCTCGTATTATTCTTATTAAATTCCATTATAACATTATAACATTATAACATTTGAAATTTAATTTAATAACAATCATTTTAATGTCTCATATATATTTCTTTCTATTTTATTCTCTATACGTAATATTTAAAACGTATGGGAATTCGAATTAATTCGTGACTACGCATAAATAATTAAAAATATGGACAATTTTATTATTTATAATTCTCTATTAAATATTTTAATAATCGTATTAGCCTTATACCCATTAACAAAATAATAATTCTTGCTTATGTTGCATATACAAAAAGAAAAAAGAATTATTTCGAATAAATTCAAATAATAAATATAAAAAAAAAATCTAATGATCAAAAAATCAATCATATATCGAATTAGTTTAGAATTAGGGAATCTCTATCAAATAATATTCGAAATAATTATACTCTCGATCTTATGTTAGTTAATGAAATATGATTCCTTGGAATACGAGCAGACTGATTTCCATAAACTGGAATATACCTATACCTAGGATAGAAATGGAGGGCGCTTGACTTGTCCGTAGAGTTTGCAGTAAGTGTTCTACTAACGGTCAGAACACTACTAGTGGCAGTCTGCTGTGGAATGGTACTCGAGGGTTTGCTAATCGTAAGATAATTGCATTCGGTAACTCTGGTCCAAATAGTAATCGGATTCTCTAGGTTCGAGTTAACTGTATTCTCTCTCTCTCTCTCTCTCTCTCTCTCTCTCTCTCTCTCTTTCTTTCTCTTTCTCTTTCTCGATCGTTATTTCAAAGAGTTCGTTAAAACAATTATACTCGTATATCGCAAAAAAAAAAAAGAAAGAAAGACAAAAGGTTTAACATAAGATTTTATTATAGTTAGATAGTTTAATTAATTTTGTTTAACTTTATTGGACAAATTAGTGTCATTTACCACCCGGTGTGTATTACTTTGACACACATACAAATTGCAACAAAACAATCACACCAATTTCACTTTTCCTACTGTTTCTTTCTTTCTTTTGTTTTTTTCTTTCTTTTCTTTTTTTATTTTCTATAATCATCAAACGTAATTAGACCAGGTACAATAAGTAAAAGAGAGTCATTTCTTGGGTAGCAGGATTAGGGGTACTTTCCGTATGATTCCAAGTGCTACGAATTAAGCCGGTCACACACTGCGGTTAGGTCAATTATACCAGTGAGAAAAATGCGATGAAATTAGGTCGGAAAAAGCAAAAGAGGTAAAAAGAGAAAAGGGTGAAGAGGTGGGACACGTGAAGAGTTGAAAATAATACTTCTAAAAAATAAAAAAAAAATGAAAGAATAAACGAGTGAGAGAGAGAAGTAAAAAGTAAAAGAAACAAAAATCACACGAATAATATTAAAACCATTGATGCAAACTATTTATGGGGCATTTTCAAATTAACCACCTTTGACCCCAAAACCCTTTCGATTTGGCTAAAAATTTTTTTAATCATTTTCTACTATCATTGAAAATTTCTCGTAGAATTTTTTCAAATTTTTCTTCCTACATTCAAAAAAAAGGTGAACAAAATGGGCACTGTGAGAGTGGGGAAGGGTATAAAGTGGGTTTAGAAGAAAGGAAGGGGAAAATGATAAAAAAAAGTTTCAACCAAATCGAAAGGGGTCGGAGTCGATGTCAAGAGTGATCGATTTGACATGGAATTCACCATATATATATATATATATACATGTGTGTGTGTGTGTGTGTAGATAATTAGTCTAGCTAGTAGTAATCCAAACGGAGTCCAACTATCGACTGTGGCAACTTGCCCGACACGAATAAACGAACGACGTGCCACGTATCGTGGGTTTTCAGCTTGTCCTCTCACAAGTATAATCCTTTCTGATGCATCGTACGAGAAAGAAAAGAACAGAAGAAGGAGAGTAGAACGCATCGAATCTCATGATCTCGTTTATATCTCGTATAGGTACACGAGAGAAAGAGATACTCGATTAACTCTAACGGTTTAACTTCTTTTTCTATATGTATAGTATATTATATACATACACACACACACACACACATATATATATGACAATGATGCTAAAAAACTGAGACAGATTATATAATTTTTTATGTTTTTTTCATCATCTTCTTTCCCCTTCTTCTTTCTCTCTCTCTCTCTCTCTCTCTCTCTTCTCTTCCTTTTCTTCCTTTCTTGTTTTTTGTTTATGGTCAAAGGTGAACTAGGAAGAACTTTAAGAAGCACGTGTTACTTAGAAAAAGGTATGCCTAGTCACACACATACACACATACATCGACTAATTTACACTTAACCGTACGTAAAGAAAATTGTCTACATTATATATATGTAATATCTTCAATCTAGTAACTTTACTAAAAGGGGGAGGACAGAGGGGGAAGGTTCGCGGTATTCTACCAACATGATTCTCGTAAATGAATATATATATAGCAAGCCAATACAACTAACTGGTTACGCAAAGTGAACACAATTATTTTTATAAGAAAACAAAAAAACAAAACAAATTGATATTAATGGAAGAGAAGATAGGGGAGAGGGAGAAGATAAGGGTTACTTTTATCAATTGGAAATATAAACGATGATTCGTGTAATCATCGTCTAACGATTAGAAATTAGATACGTAACCAGATACTAGAAAATTATCATCCAACGTAACTTACTTAATATGTAATAGATGTAATAGATTGAAGAGTAAGAAAAAAATGATGAGATATTAAGGTACTTGCTAACTGATATTACAGTAGGAATGAAGGGATTCTTTTGTAGTTCGATCATCGAATAAAAAAATATTTAAAAAAATAAAAAAGAAAATAGAAGAAGAAGAAGAAGAAGAAGTATGATCGTTTCTCGTTTAATTTCGTATAGTTTCGTATAGTTTCGTATAGTTTCGTTTAGTTTCGTTTCGAGTCTCCTCTTCAACTCTTCCACAACTCTCTTGGTTAACTTCTTTTTATCGATCTTAACAGTTTTCAGTTTCCATAGGAGCGTTCGTACCAAGTTTACTACTACCCTATACCATTTACACGTACATATATATATATACATAGACAGATACATAGATATACATGGATAGATATTGTACGTTCGTTCAAACGTTTCCAAGTATCCTCTTTGGATATATCGTAAAACCGCATGCGGAGATTCGAGCGAATGGTGCGGACGTACTCTTACATGCTCGCCGGATATGTGGCTAAAGTAGCACGTCTCTCTCTCTCTCTCTCTCTTTCTCTCTCTTTCTAGCAAGAATCCTAATTTGGCGAGAAACATTCTTCGTCTTTTGCCTTTGCTTGTCGCCGCGAAATGTTTTACTACGTTAATCTTCTACCTTCCAACACTATTACCTCCTTTTTTTATTTTTATTTTTATTTTATTTTTATTTTTATTTTTATTTTTATTTTATTTTATTTTATTTTTATTTTATTTTATTTTTTATTATTTTTCCTATCACCGCTATTTGTTGCCTTTGTTTATTATATTTTCAATTGACGATCAATATTTTTAATTATAAAAATGTATTTGTAATATGTAACTTTAATATAATTGCAATACACAAATTATTTATATGCAAAAAACGTTAACAAATTATTATAATTATATTTTCTATTATATCTAAACGTTCAAATCTGTTCTAATTCTATTTTAAACCAACAGACTTAATTATTATTTATACCGATCATTAATTTCACGAACATACTGACCCTAATTAATGGGAAATATTTCGTCGGAGTTTTTTTTTTTTTTCTTTTTTTGTTCACTTCGTTATTTAAATCCTTTTCTTTTGTTTGTAAATTTTCCAAAGAAATAAAAGTATATATATATGCGTAACGTGAATGATGTTCGTTTTATCGATCATTTTATAGATCGTTTAATAGAAGTTAAACGGCTCGTAGATCATTTTTAACGACGTAACATACTAGTGGGATTCGCATACCGGTAGCGGTCAGTAGTACGGTCTTTTAGAAATAGAAAAGTAAAAAAAAAAAGGAATAAAAAAACTATTCACAATAATAATTCTTCTTACTCTTCTTCTTTTTCTTCTTCTTTACGCCATACAAACGCAATTAAGACGCCTCGTTACTTTTATACCGCTAATCTTTTATCTTTATCATCACGTATAATATTAAACGTGTAAATAAATACGACGAACCGTTCGCAGGTCAATGCAATTAACTCCGATATTAAAATTTATTCGTTTGTTTTTCTATTTGTTTTTACCTTTTTTTCTCATTTTTATTATCGAACCGACTCGATTATATAAATTTTTTTGAACTTTTTGATATATAATATTTTAATTAATAATTTTCATTATATATAGATGATTAAATAAAAATACATCCTTAAGAAAATTTAAACAATTTTTAAACATGTTCAATATTAATAATGATAATAATAATCATGTATATTCCTACGTTAATATTTTTTATTATTTGATACATAAAATTTAACAAATAATTTATTTTATTATATTATAGAAAATATTTATATATATATAATAATTTTTTTAATTTACTTCTTTACATTCTACGAAGTTAATCGATTTGTCAAATAAAATAGGCACTCTAATACAAAATTTAAACAATTTTCATACACGTTCAATATTAATAATGATAATAATAATTATATATATTCCTACGTTAATATTTTATATTATTTGATACATAAAATTTAACAAATAATTTACTTTATTATATTATTGAAAATATATAGAACTATTTTTTTAATTTACTTCTTTACATTCTACGAAATTAATCGATTTGTCAAATAAAATAGCCACTCTAATACAAAATTTAAACAATTTTCATACACGTTCAATATTAATTATACGTTAATATTTTATATTATTTGATACATAAAATTTAACAAAAAAATAATTTATTTTATTATATTATTGAAAATATATAGAACTATTTGTTTATTTTACTTCTTTACATTCTACGAAGTTAATCGATTTGTCAAATAAAATAGGCACTCTAATATTTGATTAATAATAAATTCAAATAAACAATTTATTCTCCTTGTTGATTTAAGTATATATATATAAGAATGATATTATTGTATATTTGTTCCTTTTCTAACATTTCTTTCCTTTACTGAATCCTTTTTCGGAATTTAACAGGAATAACGTTTAAGTGGTATATGATCCTTCATGGATCAGACAATGGATCTATTACTCTTCATTCGTTCATTCGATCCATGAGTAAATGCACTTTGCGAACATTATTCTCTTTCTTTCTCATTCTCTCACATTCTCGGATTCTATTTCTCGCGAGTTATTCTTCATGAGATGAGAGAGAAAGAGAGAGAATATAGATGGAAAAGGAAATAGAAAAGAAATTTAGAAAGTGAGAAAAAGAGACATACCACCCAGGTAGGTAGGTAGGTAGGTAGGTGGGGCTGGCTGGGGGGTTGGAAATAAATGGAAAGATAAAGAAAAGAACAGGATGATCCGTTTCCAATAGATTATGTTATGACCCCCCTTTTTTCTTTCTTTCTTTCTTTCTTTCTCTCTTTCTTCTTATATAATATTTTCTCACGACAATGGACCCCCTCCTCCAACTCCCCCCACCCCTATTCCCATTCGCATGATCGAACATTATTCTTCGAGATTGTTAAAATAGTTTTTTTTTTTTTTTGGATATCCGGTAAGAATGATAGGAACGATTTTCGAGTATTTCGATGTGTTCGCTTGTATGGGGTTTGTTTTTTTTGTTTTTTTTTCCACGTATTATCTCTCTCGTAATCGTTTAGAATTTGAATCCTAAAGATTATTAAGATAAACCTGTAAATTTGTATCTTATTTTGTCTGTTTTTACTTATAAACATTTCCTTCTTGTTTCTCTCTCTCTCTTTATCACGTTGAGTGTTAAATTTGTTAAGTACTTACCGAGTACTTAACGTTAGTCAAGAGGTTTTTACATTTCCGCTAGTTGTACGTACGTACGTCAGTATATAAATCACTGGCTGACAGTTACCACGCCATTGTTAAAAAATGTGGGGAAGAAGAAAAAAAAAAATGAAAAGAGAAAAAAGAGCAAGAAAAAAAAAAAAAGAAAAAAAGAGAGGAAAAGAAAAGAAAGGAAAGGAAAGGATAGGATAGGATAGGAAAAAGAGAAAAAAAAAAAAAAGAAATAATCTCAACGTTCTCTCTCTCACGGGTCTTTATGGTATGACCTTACTCCGAGAAGTAACCGATAGTCTCAGGTAACAATGGACGATGAAAATCTATTGTTAGAGTCATTTACTACTTGCTACAATCTATCTTTCACTTTTTTTTTTTTGAGAATAATTGTAAAAATGTAGTCTCTTTTTTTTTTCTTTTTTTTCCGAGAAGTTGTTCGTAACAATTATTTTGTTTAACCCATCGATCAAAGGGTTCTGATATTTCTTAAACAATAATCAAATTATAAAAGATAGAATTTAATAGGAACATGAATTATGATTTTTTTTTTAAGTATAGAAAACTTGAAAATAATTAACTATCAAACAATAATCAAATTATAAAAGAAAGAATTTAATACGAACATGAATTATGATGTTTTCTTTAAGCATAGAAAACTTGAAAATAATTAACTATGAAACAATTGTTCGTGTAAAATGCATAGATTAAAAGATTTATACATATTTTATATATACAGAATATTTTAGAACAATTAATAAAAAGTTTTACGAACTCATAAAATTCGAAAATAAACACAGATATTAAACACCATATAGAACTTTGAAAATTTAACAAGTTACTAAACTAACACACACACACACACACGAATAGATTGCTTGATACGAGACAGAATAATGTTCTCTCAATCCTGAACATTTATCATTTCGTATAATACAATAATAATCAAAATTGTCGATATTTTTAACAAGTGAAAACCCTTAGTATCTCACACACATTTCCAACCTTATCTCATATTAATATCTCCTCCCTTTTCTTACTCTATCCAAACTAAATTCTATTACTATTACTATTACTATTATTATTATTATCAAATATTTAATAGGCACAAGATTGCACCAAAGTGAATTTGCAATAGAACAGATAAGACATCTTTGTATATCTCGCTTAACGCGTAAGTTTACATAATTACATTTATTTCTGTAAGATGAATGCATGTAAAGAGAAGATATAGACAAAACACGCATACACACACAAACAAACAAACACACACAGACACACATATGAATATTTAAAGTTACCGTCTGTCAATTAACGAAGGGAACGTTGTTGGTATTAGTGATAGTGTTATATGTGTATTAGGGTGAATAAGGTGAGATGAGAAAGGG
>QUOG01000024.1:1725995-1739423 GCA_010416905.1 Polistes dorsalis | reverse complement strand
GAAGAGAAGAGAAGAGAGAACACACGATATCGGTAATACGAAATAGAATGGTCTCAGTTAATACCCATTATACGATCGAAATCAACGTAACTACAGATACATTGACTCAAACCAAAATCTGTGTCCATGAACAACAGCAACAGCAATAACGTCATCAAATTCTTCCATAAAACCAGTTCGGGAAAATCCAATCAACGATTTATTCCCAATACACACGCGTCTTCGTTAATATCTGTCTTGTTGCTTTTTTTTTTATTTTTATTTTTATTTTTGACGACTATATAAACACAATCCGTTAAAAGTTTTCTTTTTTTTTTTTTTTAAAAAGAAAGAACGACAAAAAGAATTTCAACGTGCATTCGTTCAACGAAATTTTATATTTATTCAGTTTCGGTAAAAGTGTCGTGTGTCTACCTTTTTCTAGATCATTTAATAAAAATGTTTTCTAAATCGCGTATGATAAAATCGAATTATTTCCGCTCTTTGAAATGAAATATTATGTTTTTAATGGATAGGAAAAAAAGTAGGGTGGCACGAACGGTGAAATCAAAAAAAAAAAAAAAAAGGAATAAACTACGAATGAAAAAGAAAATCGTGAAATATTCGTGAAAGTAGAATTATCAATCCGGAATACGGATTCGATGAGCTACGAAAATGAAAATAATTGTTAAACGATTATTTTGATCGTCGTTAAAAGCGACTGATTCGATCGTCCGCGTAGTTTTTTTTATCATTTATTTCTTTTTTGCAAACTGAAAAAGATAGTTGGATAAAAGAAAATCAAAAGAAAGGATTGATGGATAGGATGATCGGACGAAAAAAAATATATCGGTGACCAGATTTCCAAAGTTTTTACCTGCATATTATTTTTTTGTTCTTCTTCTTTGTATGCATGTGTGCGTATGTATATATGTGTGTATGTGAGCGTGGAAAATCGTAGGACCAATATTCGACGTTGTTTGAAAGTCCCATTTTGGCCGAACAATTTGGTTATCGAGTATCTCGTTACAGAAATGGAAAATAACAGCGGACAGTTGTCCGCAGTCGCGTTAATCCTCTTTCACGATGGGCTGGCAGAGGGTAGTTAGGGGGTAGTAGTGTAGGGGGTAGTGTAGGGGGAGGGAAGTTTGAAACTCGTATAAGCCTTTGTTACGTGCTATGCTTCGTTCAACAGATTGCTATCCTTTTTGACCTGACGATACTTTTCCAATTTCATTCACTATTTTCTCTCTTTCTCTCTAACTGTTCGTTCGTTTGCTTTTCTACCTTGTTTTTTATTTGTTTGTTTCTTTTCTTGATCATTGATACGAAACTACTAAATCATTCTCTAACAAATTTCATTTTATTTCTTTTTCTTTTCATTTTGAATTAGATGTTGAAGAACATCCCGTTCTGTATTCGATTGTTTTTTATGTAAAGTCACCGATTTCTACTTTCTAACCCTCCCCCAAATCCCCCCAATCCCCCTTATCCCACCCCAGTATACTGATTTCGTTTTGCAAGTTTATGGGATATCGAAATGTGAAAGGAAGGTTGGTTGGAAAAGTTTGAAAATGATAAAAAGAGAAGTTTCCACCTCTGTGATTCAAGTTAAGAAATCAAAACGTGTAAGATGAAATGAAATAAAAGAGGGAGAGAGGGAGAGAGGGGGAGAAGTATTGTACGCATGGTTGATAAACGATGATAGTTATCGTCTATTGTTAAAGCCTTAAAAATTCTCGAATTATTAGTAGGAACGAGTTTAGAATACTTTCTTTCCTATTTCCTATTTTTGTATCCCGGTTTCTCATGGAATGCGAAATATTTTTCTATTCGTACGATCGAACGAGCAAATATTCTTTTCAACTCGTAATAAAATCAACTTATTTTTTTTCCTTTCATTTTGTTTAGTTTTTCTTTTCTTTTTTTAACGAACAAACGATATAAATGAACACGAAATAACGATCTTAATAATTATAATCTCGTATTAAAATCTAATAATTCTTTTCTTCTAAAAATTGTTCCTTAAGTTTGCGCATTGTAAAGCAAAGAAATTAATAATATCTGAAAAAAAGAAATAAATAAAGAAAGAAAAGAGAAAGTTTTATTATCCTGTGGGAAAATAATTAATTGATTTATAACGTATCACGTATTTAAGATAAAGATAATTTCAAGATGAATACATTAGTATATATTTTAATTAGATATTTAATTAGTTAAACCTGAAAGGATTGTTTATTAACAAATACGAAAATAGTGTATAGAAAAACAACAGTGATTAAAAATCGTACGTGTTTGGTATAATCGAAATATTCGGTTATTTTTTATCTGTAACAATTAAATATTTTTTTCTAATAAAACAATACAAAATAAATATATCCGTTAATATATACTCGAAATATTTAAACAATTGATATTTTATTAGATGAAAATTTTCAATTGAAAATCAATCAACGATCAGTTAACCATAAAACAAATATATATTTTCATTTAAACAATCCTAAATATTAATAAAATAAATTAGATTACTCGATATACTGTAAATGATTGTTAATTAATTAAAGTAAACGTGTATTGTAGTTTAAAAACACCCTATATATATGATCGGAGTACCGTTCTCTTCGAAATCCAACAGTAAACTAATTTATTGTCCTCTATCAAAGTTCTTTTATTGAATATTGTTTATGTGATTTTCAAAAGGTTACATGCATACATATTAACGAATACAACATGCGTAATCGATCAAATTAATTCTCCTACATTAATTTAACCCTTTCTCTCTCTCTCTCTCTCTCTCTCTCCCCGTTCTTCTTTCCGTTTCATAAAATTTTATCTTCGTCATCTTAGTTTGAGAATTTTCACTTCGACAAAAATAAATTAATATGAAAAATGAATAAAAAAACAAACAGAAAAGAATACAAATTATTTCCCCCTTCTCTTCTCCTAGTCAAAGTAACATGATCTATAATAATAAAGAGATAGAAAGATAGAGAGAGAGAGAAACCATAATTGACACACATAAATTTAAATGAAATCACGAGAGACACGTTAGAACACGTGGTATAGCTTTTGCAACAGACTTGGAATGAGGAAGCAGAGGAATAACCGAGAGATAGAAAGGGTTGACGAGCTTGGTTTCGGGGGGGGAGGGGGAAGTGGGAGAGATAGATGGGTGGGGCAAAGGAAAAAGAAGAAGAAGAAGAAGAAGGAAGAGGAGAGAATTGTGCACTGGTGTGATGAGATGAGCTGAGCTAAACTGAACTGAGGTGAGGTGAGATGAGATGAGAATGAAGTAAGGTAAAGTGAAGAAGGGTGGTGGTGGTGGTGGTGGGGGGGAAGGGTGGTGTTAGGAGAAGGAAGCACAAGAGCAACGAACGCGTTAGGTTGAATCGTTGGCAGACCCGGAGACAACGTATAAAATAAGGAGAAGGAAGAGGATGAGGAGGGGGGAAGGAAGGGTGGGGAGGAGGGAGGGTCGTCGTTATAAGGGAAACCCGTCCCCATGGTTGCTTCTCCCACAGCATATCCTTCACGTGTTGAAAGAAGAGGAGTAGACCGGAAGAACCGGCACTAATGATGCGGTGGACACGTGCTAAACCTCCTACGTATCTATTTCTCTCTTTCTATCTTACCTATGTATACGTGTACGTGTGTACGTGCATGTGTATGTGTATATAAGTGTATATATGTGTATATATGTGTATATATATAGTGGTCGTCCAGTTAAAGCTGTTCTTCCTTCTTCAACTACTTCCCTCCCTCCCCCTCCTTCCTTCACCCACCCCCCCCACTCTTCCCGATCCTCCTACCCTGCTTCACCATTTTCTCTTCCTTAATCTCTATTCTTCCGCTTCCTGTCTCGTTATATTCCTGCAATCTCGTGCAGATTTATCGGGTCCGATCCTTCCTGATAAAACAACGATCCTTTAAGGAGAGATAACAACCGTCACGACGACTTTTGTTACCGTTTTTTTTTCTTTTTTCTTTCTTTCTGTTATCCTTTTTATTCGTTTATTTTCTTCTTCTTCTTTATTTCTTTTTTATTTTGTTTGTTTGTAATCATAATGATTTTTATAACGACTATATACTGTAATAATATGATTATCTTACGGTCGAATTTTAATTCGTAATTCGAGGAAGATTTTTTTTTATTTGTATTATTTTTGTCGATGTAAGTATTATTATTATTATTTATTTTTATTTTTTTGTCGTCGTAATAATAATAATAATAATCATAATAATTTCGTTTGCGTTATGAGATATTTTTTTTCTCATCAAAGGGGTGGTAGGGGTGGATAATCCTCGAAATGTTTTACTTCGAAACCCGTGATCATTGAATTTTACGACAAACGAAAGAGAGAGAGAATAATTTAAATATTAAACGAATAAGAATAATAAGAATAATTCATTCGAAGATGAATTTATTTCTGTTTTTTTTTTTTCTTTATCGTTTCTGTTTGCGAAATAAATTTTTTCGACGAGAAAGAGAGAGAGAGAGAGAGAGAGAGAGAAACCTTTTCATTTCGAACGAACGTATTGAAAAAATGAAAAAAGGGTAGCATTTAAAACCGTTTGCAGTTAATATTCGCGTAAATAAAAATGCACACCCTCCTCATTGGTATATATTTACGAAAAATATTTCTCTTATCTTTTTTTCTTTTTTATTTTTTTATTTCCCCTACCACCCCTCCCTCCCTCCCTCCCTCTTACGAATAATCAGGGATAAAATCGTTTCTTTTTTTTTTCTTTTTCGTTTTTTATTAAAAACGAGCACACTTTGAGTAATTTCAACGATGAATCGGGCCACGAGCATCGTCGTAATCATCAAACGTTTGGAAAAAACGTAGTTAATGCGTTTTCCCTAGTATGCGAGTACGCTTTTAATCGTGCCCCGTCCCATCCCCCTCCCCCCGTCCCCCTTTTCCTTCCTTCCTCCCCCCAACGCGTGTAAACGGATGGAACGAGAGAAATTGGGTTGGTCTCTGAAAGCTGGAAAAATCGTTTGCTCGCATTACGGGAACGATTAGCGCCACGATAAAATGTAAAAAGGGCTCCACCCCTGCTACTCCCTTTCTTTCCTCCCTTCTTTTTTCCCCACTACCCTTACACCCTTTTCCCCTTTTATTTCGTTTCTTTCTCATCGCAGTTATCCCGAAGCACCGATTATCGAACGGAAACAACCTAAATCGACCTATCGATTGATTCATTCATCATTTTTGATCATATATCGAAACAGTATATGAAATGTAATATGTGTAAAAGAAATGTAATATGTAAACCGTATTAAATATTATTTACGTTAACGAAAAAATACAAACTCGAAATATTAATTAGGGAGAAGGGTGGGGGGAGATGAAAAAATATATTCTTGTTGTTATTATTATTTTAAATTATTAAACGTGAGTTTTTTTATAAACCTATGCAAAAGAGAGAGAGAGAAAAGAACAAGAAGTATAATATAAACTTTAATCTATGTGTATATATTTGTGTGTGTGTGTGTGTGAGAGATCAGTTAAAAAACAAAAAAAAAAATATAAAATTGTATGATAATATGATGATAATATTGTAGGATATTATATACTCTCTCTCTCTCTTTCTCTTTTCATCCTTTTTCTCTCTCTTTACTTCTCTTTAGAAATGAAGATTGCTTGATTGCGTTGATTGTGTTGGTTTAATCGAAAAGTAGTTTTTAACTTCGACCGATGAGAAAATTGGTATCGTCGTTTAAACCATCAAATACTTGTGGACGCGATGGTTTAAAGAGCGTGGGTGCGAATACACCGATTAAGGTAACGATGCATCGTGATTCTATGTATGTATGTATGTATGCATCTATGGTACGTGCTTTCAACTACGAAGTACCGTTAATATAAGTGGAAAGAGAGTGAGAGAGGGAGTGAGAGAGCATAATTTACTCTCTCTCAACGTACGTACGCTTCTCGATCGAATTCGCGAATATCGATGCTAATTTTTATTTCCCCCCCCCTCTTCTCCTCTCCCTCCACCCCCTTTTCTCCCCTTCTCTCTCTTCTTCGTTTCTTCTTTTTTCTTTTTTTATTTATCTACCCCCCTTTTTTGTTCATAAATATATATTATTATTATTATTTCGAGTGAAGATCCTATTGTTCGTAATTTCTATTCGAATGTTAATGTTAACCTATGAAAAAAGAAGAAGAAGAAAAATAAACAAAAAGTAAAGTGACTAACGAATCAAATGATCGCAAAAATCACGATGAAAAAGAAAAAAGATAAAAAAAAAGAAACGTCGAACGAGAAACTACTTGTTTTTTTTTTTTTTCATAGAATAATAAATTCAACGTTTAACGAGTTACACGCGTAAGTATTGCATACAAGTTAAATACAATAACGAGTTGCATCAATCGTTAATATCCATATATCATTATTATCCAATCGGACAGTTTATACAAATACAAAAATAAATCAACGAGAGAATCCTAATAACGAATCATCGATCCCGATCAATCGAACGTTCATCGCGATTACAGATAACACAACTCCGTAATGTACTTCAAAGCAAATCTGACCGGTCCGTTTATGGCATTATGCTTACGCCAAATAAGAAGAAGAAGAAGAAGAAGAAAAAGAAGAGAACATAAGTGATAATGTATGTGTATGTGTATATACATATATGTTAGCTGCACACGATCCTTAGTTGAAACTGCTACGCCATTGTGCTTCCTAGCGTAATTATCGCGTGCGAAAGCCGTATAATGGACGTCTGGCCATGCGTGTAAAGAAAGAGAGAGAGAGAGAGAGAGAAAGAAATAAAGATTAAAAAAGAAAGAAAGAAAGAAAGAAAGAAAGAAAGAGATAGATAGATTCAGTCTGCCGTACTGTAGGTCAGTGTACCGGTTTGACGCAACTACCTAGGAAGGTAACACCTACTGAGAAGACGTGCGTGAGTGCATGCATGCATGCGTGCATGCGTGCATCGTGATCGTGCACGCATGTAGAAATGGATACAGGTCTACACATATATATATATGTAAGAGTACGTAGACAGTACGTAGACAGATATATGTTAGCTATATCTTTCAAGTACTCAGCACTGTGTCTGTGTTTCGGTGTATATATGTTAGTTGGTGGGGTGGTGGTGGGGGGGGGGGGTTTCTCTCTCTTGGTATAATACCATATCCAACAGTGTTGCTGATGCTGTTGCTGATGCCACTGACGCTACTACCATTGCTGCTGACGGTGCCGTTTCGGATCCACGACGTGTTTGCGACACGCTCGTTCATTACACCATATACCAATGCGTGTCCACCCAATGCTCTGAGAGAATACATGCTATGTATTCCTCTGACTCATTCTCTACATTACACGTCTGGTTGTTGCAAACCCCGTTATGTAGTAACCTCCCCTCTTTCCTCCTCTCTTCCCCCTCCTCCAACCCCACACTTCTCCTCTCCTCTCCTCTCCTCTCCTCTCCTGTCTTAGTGTCTATGTTTTTATCCCAGAAAGAAAGCAGATCTCTTCTTGCAACGTTCGATAAGTGTGATACTTATTTTCTTTCTTTTTTATTTATTAAAGAATAATAATACGTTTAAAGTATTTCTTTTTTAAAAAAAAAAATTAAAAAAGAGATCAGAAAGTATTGCAACAATGTTCTATTGGATCTTATTGACATTTTTAAGTTAGTATATATTTGATACTCTTCCGTTATCTATCTACAATATGTCTTATCGCAAACTTCCGTTACCTATCTATCCTACTTATCTGTTTATTTTTTATTCTGAAAAAAAAAAAAGAAAAAAAAAAGAAATAGATCTCAAAGAAGAAACATAGATCTCTTTTCATTTTTTTTTTGACACGTGTAGATGTGTACAATATAATAATATTTTTTTTATATATATTAATATGTAAAATAATAAAACATTCGAATATATAATATAAATAATATATGCGAATGAAATAATATTTACAAATGAAAAATTAAGAAAATACAAGTGTATACTTTTAACAATACTATTACGCAAAATATACGATTGGGATGGAGGGGAGGGAATGGGAATGGGATATAGGACAAGAAAGTAACTTATCGGTTAGTATTTCCTCCTTCGCAAACAGTTCTAGGTAATTCCTGTAGTTCGGACTAAGGGAAGATGGCAAAAGGGCCTCGAGGGATGATGCTGCTGGTCCAGAAGATAGGACGGAAGAAGCTGGAACAGATTATCCGTTCGATCGAGCCCGTTGAGTTGGTAACTCACCAACTTCCGAGTGCTATGGATTCTCCTAAGAGTCCTCTTGTTTCTATATATATATCTTTCTCTTTCTATCTAATACACATATACATTTATACAACGTTTATATTATACACACATGTACAGTGTATAATCCCATTTAAAAACAGCTTCTCCAAACATCTTCCTTCCTTCCTTCCTTCCTCCCTTCATTTCAAACCTCGTTTCCTAATCTCTGATAATTTGTGTTTAACCCACCCTCCTTATCATTTTATACCTTATCATTTTAATACCATTAACTATCTCTAATTGCTATAACGCAAGATAGTTCACGACAAACAAATCCTTTTAATGTATTTCATTATTATTATTATTATTATTATTATTTTTCCCTTTCCATTCTTCCTATTCGATTCGATTTCGATTTATCTACGCAACATATATACGCGTGCACGTATTATATACGTATATGCGTGTGTGTGTGTGTGTAAAGGATGAATTATTCGCTCGGTTGACCTATCAGATGAACCATAATTTCTTTTTTCTTTTTCCTTTTGTTTATCTTTTTTCGTTTTACTTTTATGGGGTTCTCTCTATAATTTCCTTTTGCCTGCCGGACGAGTACTTCCGTCACGGAAGAGTTCTCTCTCTCTCTCTCTCTCTCTCTCTCTTTATCTTTTTATCTCTTTATCTCTATCTGTATGCCAGCTTTCACGAGATTGGCAAGCGTATGAGTAATGCGTGACAAATTACGACGTCTCGTCGATATATACCGGAAATGACTACTAATGAAATGATCTCTCTTCATCCATGCATGGATGTTTGCTCAAAGTGAATCCCATTTAGTTGGCTTAACGGATCCGATATTGCACCGGTAAAGGTACGAGAGAAGGTACTTTAAACCTTCCCTAAATTATTTCACAGTTATACGAAATATTACGGTATAATAATAATATTGATATGTATGTAAATTAAATTATATATATATTATTTTGAAAATAGTTTAAGTGTCCATTTTAATATTAAGATTAATCCAAAGAAAATTCGTAGATTTTTTTTTAATTAATATTTTCAATGTAAATTTTACGATAACAATCCATTATACAGTTTCAAAGTAAAGTTTCAACAGTATAAACGAACTGTAATAATTTTAAATAACATTTGTATTTTTTGATTTAATATTCTAATAAAATAAGATAATTATTTCAATTATATATATATTGTTAATAATTTATTTATTTTCTTTTTATTATTAACACTAATAACATTTACAACTGAGAAAGTTAACTGTAGTAAAAAATAAAGAACTACACTCAGGTAAATAACAAAATGAACGGTTCAATTGTATGAAAATAAAATATTACGAGTTAACACACACACATACACACACACTACACGTCAGTTACGTTTCGTTAGATATTTGAAATTAGATTGCATTCGGATGGCTTTTTACCTGGACGATTAAATTTCTGTCACTTTTTAACTTCTTTGGGGGTAGGGGTGAGGTGACGGGGGTGGTGGCAGAATGTTACTACCAACGAAATTACGCTTAAAGTCAGCTTCGTTCAAAGTATTACTTGGGTAATTTCACTCTCTCTCTATCTCTCTCTCTCTTACACATTCTCTGACTTTCTTCAGTTGAAAACCCATTTCAACATCTTCCCTTACTGAAAACACGCTTACGATTCTAATAGCAAGTATATATATATGTGTATATATATGTATAGGTATATAAGTGTGCACGACTGAACTATTCTGTGCACACACAGACACACAGACACACACACAAGTGCTATCGTTTGACTGTTACCGGTTTACCAACTTATTTGCCACTCATGACCACTGGGGAGAAGACAACCCCCCTACCCCCCATCCCCTACCCCCCTTTACCCCCTGTGTTATATTGGTCTTACCAGCAAAACTTAGCAGAGAGTCTGTTGTTGGCTTCTAACACCTTCAACTGGTCGTTTAACTTGTTTTGCTAATTACCTGGTAGTCATGCCTCGTTAAGCCTAAAACTTGGTGATTCTTTTCAAAGATATATATATATATATACAAATCTTATTCCCTAAAGTATGTTGCACGGGTGCTTGCATTCTCGTCACGGAATGATTTACATTTATTTATCGTCGTATAAAAATAAAAATAAAAGAAAAAGAAAAGAGAGAAGAATGAAATTGAAAACGTATAAAGATTATTTAACGTAATGAAGAACAGTAATAAACGTAATTAAATCCTTTTACAGGATATTCGGATATTAAAACGATGCTATTATTACAAATGGAATTATATTATGACACACGCGTTATGTTTTTAAGTGGTATTTAATATTTTAATAACTTTATTCTTTTTCTTATTTTTCTATATTAATTTATAAATTTATATATGTTTATGATAGTTCAAGATAATTTGATTTTCTACGGAAATATTGTTTTTTCTTAAATAATAGTACGAGTATTACTCATATTTAATGTTCCTTGATTATCCTATATAATATCATGGTGTAATATTATAAACCACCTTTCTTTGTTTCCTTATTACTACGTTATTAATTATAATATTTTAGAAATGAGGCGATAGTATTTCTTACACTGTGCTACTGAAATTCAAAGGAAAAACCGTAATATGCAAGTATGTGGGAGGATATAGAAAGTCTGAAACTTATTAATTTATGTATATATATGTATATGTGTGTGTGTAAGATTAGTCAATCAACAGTTAACGAAGTGTAAAAAATACTAATTAACATATATATATATTAGATACATCGATCAATAATTATGGAATAAAAATAGAATATTAAGATTGAGAGAGCAATGTTTTGTTATAATTAAATTATAATTAAATTATAATTATACAAACAAAAAAAGATTGATTAATAATTATATTTGAAAAAATAAATATAGTATATTAGAATAAATAAAAAATAACACAAAGAAACTAAAAAACCTAAGAAGAGTTAATTAAGTAAATTACATTTCAAACGTTCGTACTATCTTTCTACACACATACACACACACACTAGTGTTTTATCCCTTCTCCCTTTAATATAAAATAGTTCAAGTATGGTTATATTTGATGTCCCGTGACTATCCTTTACATATTTATATCCAACATTCTAGCTCATGTTACGTTCACGTTCTCATCGTTCTCGTTGTCGTCGTTGTCGTTGTGGGAATTTAAAAGGCTCCAGGAGGCAAATAATGTTCCGATAAAAAGGTGGCACATGGGGGGAGGTGGTTAGGGGTTTATTACCTCTGAACGTTATGTTAAAAACCATACATGATGCCGACCGAACGATAAGGGTTTCTGAAAAATTGCCGTGTCGTTCTTGAAACACGATTCAAACGAGTATCATATCAACGAACCTGTCCCCAAGCGTCGTCGAAACCTTTTATTTCTTTCACGACCTCTCGGTCATTACCTTTTACCTTCTTTCCTATTTGTTTCCTAAGCCCTCCTCCTCCTCCTCCTCCACCACCACCGTCTCATCCACCTCCTGTTTCTACTCTTTCTACTCGTAATTCAACTTTTACCTTCGTTTTCTTGTCGTGTTACGAATTTTGTTAAATAAACGATCTTTTTTTTCGAAATTGTAATATAATTATCTTTAAAAAATTATTTTTATATCTATAAATACAATTGAGATAATACATTGAGATGATCATTGAAATTTCAATACTGAAATATCAGATAATAGATTTTTTTCATTAATTAAATTAATTAGATTAATTTGTATTAATTAAGAAAGAAAAAAATAACTATTATTATATATATTTGGTTTTTTTAAAAACGTATGAATTTTAATTGTATTAATATATAAATAAAATAAAAATAAATAATTAAAAATAATAAGAAAGATAAATAGAGAAATAGATCTCGATAATTATCTGATTCGTATATAGATGTATAATATATTAGTCATGGTGGTATAATAAGTGAAGGGTGAATAAATTGGAAATGAGATGATCTAACGATCTAATATCGAAATCAATTAACTCGAGTGTTATTCTATGGAAACGAGTTTGAAACGTTTTTACCGATAGATTGGTGCAACGAAAATGACATCATTAGTCGTAGAAATTCTATCGAGACAAGATCTATTTAACGACCGTATAACCTAACACGATCGTGTTGATCCTATTCCACACGTTATATTTCAAGCATATCGATTAAACGACGTTTGAATAATCGTTCAAATGATTTTCTTCGTATGTTTCCATCGTCTTCCATTACTAAACGGCAACACTATTTTCATTTTCATCATTTTTCACGCAATCAAACTGATAACTGATAATATTAATAACTCTTTAATAAAAGATATATGTTAATAATGAATATTCTAATATTTATTATATATGTTTAATATCTAATTATTATTTAGAAATTAATTGAGAACCAATTGTTAATAATATTTCAAATACTTTAAATGTATATATAATTTTTTACCTGTTTTCTAATTAATTATAATATTTTCTGTCTCACGTTATTCCCGAATATAATGTAATATTTATTTAATATATTAATAAATTTTTTGTGAATATAAAATTTAATTGTATAATAGTTAAATTAAAAGAAAAAAAAATCTACAAAATTATTTAATTAAATAATTATTTTATCGATTAATATTTACATATACGTAATATACAGATTACTTTTCTTATATTATTTTCTTCTATTATAGATTTTGTATAATATAGGATTAATTAATAATATATTACTATCTATCTATCTATCTATCTATCTATCTATCTGGAAAGTTGCATTATTAATGAGTATATCGATGCACACAACACACTGCACTATTTTATTATTTAAAATATTTCTACGATGTTATAGACTCCATTTTCGATAGGAAAATAAAGAGAAGGGTGTGGCTAACGTCGAGGTTTATCCTAACAGGAAATTGACGTTTACTCGTTACGAGACAGGAAGGTTTGTGAACGGTTGAATGAATTTATTCGACATGCATTAAACGACCGATTTGTCGACGTTAAACGTCTGCTTTGATTGTTAACAACAATAACAACAATAACGATCGATATATATGCATCATCGTGTGCACGACAAAGTACAAATAATTTATATTTCATTTATTTTCTTGCGCATATTTCAATATTTAATCTATCCCTTTTTTTTTTACTATTATAATATATATTTTTGTTCTATTCTTACTTAGAGATTTCAATTATTTTCCATCCAAGTGTTATATTAACACTAAATTATTATATATTATATATAAGTGTTA
>QUOG01000024.1:1689203-1716655 GCA_010416905.1 Polistes dorsalis | reverse complement strand
TATTTGTATTATTTTATATTGGTTATTTCTCTCGTGTCACAGTCTCTCTTTATATTATTTTTTTGTTCTATTAAATATAAAATATTTGTAAATAATTATTAAGATTCGAATTTATTATTTAAGTAGTAAATAATAATTTTCCATGCTTTTTTATATATATATTGAATACCTTTCTAAATGAAAGTATATAATATTTGTATGATACGTTTAAACAATTTTTAATGTTACATTTCAAATTCGTTCTAACTATTTCAAATATTAATATTGATTTTTGTAACTTTAATCGGAACAATAAAATGTTTACAAACAAACAAACAATTGGACTTTACTCGTGTTCAAATTTACGGATGACTCGCGACCGAGTAATACTACTGTGAACGTATCTAATTGTAAGATTTAAAGCTTAGCTTAGGTAAGATCGATTGAGACGAAGTACATTGATCTTTCACCGAGTTAATACCAATATAGAAGATTCCTTTGCTATACCCTTTTCCTTTTTATTTCATTCCCTATCTATTTCTATCCTCTATCTCTATCTCTCTCTTTCTCATTTCTATCTAATCAATTCAATGAAACCATAGGATTTTTGTTGAAAAAAAAAAAAAAACTTCAAGATTCGAGAAGAAGTTTTCTTTCAATTCCATTCACGTATCTTCTTATCTTATCTTATTATTATTTCGATGGTGTATACACCTATATCCTGACATTACCAAGATAAATATTCTTGTTTTTCCAACGGAAAAGTTAGACGGATATTGCTAGTAAATGGCATAAGGCTGGTATCGTAAATTTTTGAAAGGGACGTGTATATGTATGTGTATAACTGTATTCACGATATATTTCTTCGAACGTATTCCTTCCCATTTATGAGTTTTCTTATACATATATATATATATATACATAATATGTATAAATATATACCGACCAAAAGTTAGGAATCACTACGATAATTCAAAAAAAAAAATAAAAAATAAAATCAAGATATTTATATACGAAAACAAATAAATACTTTTAAATTAACCCTGATAATTTTTTTTCTGATTTAACAACCGAAAATTATACAATTTTGTCCGTTCGTAAGAAAAGAAAAAAAAAGGAAAGTAAAAACAGTCGTCATTATTTTTAATCACAGTCTGAAATATTCTAAACATTAAAATCAATTAATTTTTCGAATATATTTAATGAAACATTTTTTCATATTTCTATGCAAAATTTCTACTCAGAAATTGTCATAGATGTTCAAGTATAATAAAAACATATTCATTTCTAGTATTCCTTTAAAAATTGACTGTTCAAATTATAACGACCAGATTATTACAACCATAATAGAATATTCAGTACAATTTAATGAAAAATCAGCTAACAATTCCGAACTTTTTATTCTACAATAATTATCAAATTTTGTAAGAGAAAAAAAAGGGTATTAAAAAAACAAAAAATAATTATTAAAGATATCTCAAAGAAATATATACAAATTTGAGATAAATTTTTCTCGTTATATTAAAAGAGATAAATGATAAAAGGTATGCAATAAATATTACGAACTTCTTATTCAACAATAATTATCAAATTTTGTAAGTCAAAAAAAAGGGTATTAAAAAAAGAAAAAAAAATAATTATTAAAGATATATCTCAAAGAAATATATACAATTTTGAGATAAATTTTTCTCGTTATATTAAAAGAGATAAATGATAAAAGGTAAGCAATAAATATTATTTCGAATTAAGTATACTCTGACCGGAAGACGTTAACGTTCGTTCGTTCGTTCATTCGTTCATTCGTTCATTCGTTCATCCAACGTCGTGGATTCTTTAGAAATCCTAGATGATTTGCACTCGAGAGAGAGAGAAAGAGAGAGAGAGTTAGATAGGTAGGTATATTCCTAACGAGTTAGGCGAACTTTCATCGGAGGTCACCGTTATGCCCATTTGTCACACTTAAATTTAGCTCCATCGTAATTTTCGTCCTCACCGTTTGACGTAAAGACTGGATTTACGTACGCTTTACACGCTCAATCGAGTACCTCGATCCTTTAGTACGATCCACAACCTGATCGAGCCGTTTCACTATTTATCTCTCTCTTTCTTTCTTTCTTTCTTTCTTTTATTTTTTTTATTTTTTTTTCTATTCCTATTTCTCTCGTACACGAGAGAGAGAGAGAGAGAGAGAGAGTTTTCAACACAGAATATAATAATAAAATTCAACGAACTTCAATCATTCCACGTTATAATTACGAAAATAATTTATCACTTCGATGAAAGATTTATCATCATCGTCATTATTATTATTATTATTATTATTATTATTATTATTATTATTATTATTATTATTATTATTACGAAATGAAACGAAACATCGTCGAACGCAAAACGTTCGGAAACTTTTCATAATCGATTAATGGATAAAATTTTCATTGTTATTTTATATACGCGATTGAGCTTACAATTAGTGGGATTCAAAATTCCGAACGCGAAGGGATGCAATTTATTTGATCAATATTTGTTAGAAAATATCAATAATATTGTGTAATATGAAATAGTCCGGGTATTACACCAATTAAAATACTATTCTGTATCAGTATTTCATATGAAATATATATATATATATTATATTTAATAAAATTTAATAAAAAATAACAAATAAAATATACTTCTACTTTAGGAGAAAGAATCACTTTCATAATTAACTATCTCATATATATATATAGTAATTGATTAATTTAATATTAAAAAATAATTTAACATTAATAAATTGATTTAACACGAGAGAGAGAGAGAGATGAATTATAAAATAAGAATCGTTTAAATGAAACAAAAGTCAAAACTAACTAAACTTTTAATATTATCAAGCATTAATAATAGCAATTGTGATAACATTATGGCTTCTCGTTAATCCAGTTGAATAAGCTTTAACTGCAAACGTCCAGCCGGTGTTCTGCCAACAACCAACCAACCAACCAACCAACCAACCAACCAACCAACGAACCAACCAACCGGTGTTCAGATTTCTGCACGTTCAATAACTTTTAGCGAGAAACGCGTAGACTGATGATAGACAGAGATGGATATCATCTACCTACGCCTCTTCTTCTATTTCCACGGAACGGATACGAATTTACGAACAATGGCTGATGATCAGCAGCCGGGATGTTGCTGGTACTGGTACTGGTACTGGTACTGGCACTAGTTGGTATTGCTCCTTCAACCAGAACATCCCGTGGTAATTTTATCGAGAAAAGTTATCACGGAAAATGAGAAGGTTTCTATTGTACTTGGAAATCCTCTAACTCCCCTTTCTCTACCTTCACCCTCCCCACCTTTCCCCCTTTCCATCTTCTCTCTCATTCTCTTTCTCTTCCCAAAAAATATACTAACTCGAAATTGCATTTTTTTTTTTTTTTCAAAATATAATTAATCTCGTTGAATGTGACCGCATTCGTTGGATTAGCATTTAATATAAAAGGGAGGACAGTTTTCTTTAAATCGCATTTTTACTGATCGTCAAAAATTATCTACAGTTGCATTTAATAACGGAGGGAATCGTGTTTAAAAAAAAAAAAAAAAAAGAAAATAAAACAAAAAAACCGTGGATGAAAAAATATATTATATAAAATTCGGTTTTAAGCTAAGGCAATACAATTTTCGTATACATCCTCCCTCCCTCCCTCCCTTCCTCCCTCCCACCTCAAAGCAAGCATAGTTCGCATTTACCGTTCCAATTTTCAATAGCCAGGATTTTTCGTTGCAATCTTGGCGTGTATAAAAGAAAATATCATCGCGATCACTCGAAGAAATTCTTTTCTCGGTGTGTTGCTGGGCTGCATGCTTGCATGCTTGCTTGCTTGCAGCTTTTTTCGGATGAGGTAGAAAAGAAGAAAAAGAAACAGAAAGAGAGAGAGAGGGGGAAGTGGGTGGGTGAGTGAGTAAGGGGGTGAGTGAATGGGTTGGGTAACTCTACTTCTTATCCAGAAAAATACTTGAACGGGAATAAACGAAGGTAGGAAAGAAGAGGCACAAAATGTCGGCCTTGGGAAAGAGTGAAAGAGAGAAAGAGAGAAAGAGAGAGAGAGAGGGAGAGGGAGAGGGTAGGGGGTTGTTTTGATTTCAATATCGCATAGAAAAGGATTCAGCAGCCGAGACGTTTGGATCTTCTTATTCCCATACAAGTTATTCTCCACGGTTAGAAAGAGAGGAGAAGGAGGAAGAAGAGGAAGAGGGGGGGAGGAAGGGGGACAACTGGTTGCTGTCTTCCATATCGAAAGATTTGCATTCTGTTCCACGTTCAACTCTATGCACACCGTCTACTCGTCTTTCTCCCTTTACCCCCCTTCCCCCATCCACCCACCCACCCTCTTCTCCCTTTTCCTCTCCCTTTTCTCAGTTACTCTCTTACTAGGACATCCACGTTATTTCGGAGCTCGGTGGAAATGCCAAGCCATTTCATAAACATGAAAGTTTCGTGACGCAGGTGGAATAGTAAAATAGCGTTGTTCGAAGTGAAATCTCGCTTCTAGAGAAGACAAATGATTGCGATGATATCGGCCCTTCTGGCACACAAGAGAGAGACCTAATGGTGCATCGCAAAACTTTTTTTACCTTTTTTTTTATCTTTTTTTCTTTTTCTTTTTATTTTTATTTTTGTTTTCTTTATTTTTCTCTATCTTCCCTTCCCTTCCCTACGCGTTAGACAGTTTTCTCTTCTTTTCCTTTCCACTCTCTCTCTCTCTCTCTCTCTCTCTGTGTGTGTTTCTTTCTTTCACCGCCACTTTCTTTCCTTCTTTATTTCTCTTTACGCCTTTTCCTTTCTCGAATAAACGCGAGAACGAACAATTGAATCAGAGTGTTGGGAAGTGCTTCTCCCTTCTTTTATACTTTTTTTCTCTCTCTCTCTCTCTTATATGAACAACCACCCACCCACCCCTTCCTCTTTCTCTTCCTCCTCCTCCCTCTCTTTCTTTATTTCTTTCTTACTTCTTCCACGTTTCTAGATTCTTTCGCGTGCTTCGACAAGAATCTTGTTTCCTCGAATTTCTCCGACGTTTTCTTTGAGATACACGGGATTCGAGAGGTAGGCACTTTATAAAGTTATTTGTTTTCTCTTTATTTTGATCTTCCACCCTCCTCCTCCTCCTCCTCCTCCTTCTCCTCCTTCCACCCCCCCTACCCCGTTCCTTTCTCTTCGATCCTTTTCCTAACACACGACCGACGTTCGTTTTCTTTCCACTTTAACATTCGATCCTTCAACCATGCATGATGGCGTCCCATCGAATCTACTTTGTCGTGTCTAACGTATCCCCCACCCCCCACCCACCCACCCACCGATCTTCTTCTTCCTCTTCTTCTTTTTTTCTTTTAGGAAATACCCTCGTTACGTTGTCGTAGCTCAGACAACTCATCCCTCCGTGCCTCATCCCCCTCCCCCCTCCCCCTACCCGCCACCAAATCCTTCGAAAAAATATTACTCTCTATTATCGATGATCCCTTCCCATCGTAGTTTTTTTTTACCTAGATAAAACGTACGTACGTATACGTACTTTCTTTAAAAAATATTTCTTCTTTATACTCCACAAATTTAAACTCGTCCGTATCACGTGTGTCGCCCCCCCCCCCCCCCCCTACCACCCCCAACCATAGCCGTGGCCACATATTTATATCATATATTATAATATAATGTATTCTAAGTGGACGAGAGAAAAGGAACCCTGATTCTGACTATTTCATCGTTCACGAGAATTCATCGGTTAAACGTGTGAAATATTGTTCGACATAAAATTTCCATGAAAAATATGTTTCCCAAATCTAACGTTGTATTCGAATCCGAGGGTTGTCTCTTTATCTTTTCTTTTCTCTCTCTCTCTCTCTTTTAAAAGAAAAAGAAAAGGAAAAAGAAAAAAGATAGGGAAAGAAATTTTCTACAAACGTTTTCGATAATTGCACGAGTAATTACACGCAAATCTCTTTTCTTTAATACGAAGAAAAAATAAAAAGATAAAAAAAAAGAAATGGGTAAAAGCGTAACTCTCGTAAACGGTAGGAAAGAAAAATCACAGGTAAAGCGAGAAATTAAAGAGGAATAAACGTGGTTAACGACGAAAAGAAAAATCTTATTTCCTTTGGCATATAAACTTGGGATTAGTCATTTATCCTTCTGGAAAGAGAAAAAAGAAAAAGAAAAAGATAAAGAGAGAGAGAGAGAGAGTGAGGGAGAGAGAGAACCGGACAGTTCTTTCGATTCCGTAACGCCGTAAATAGTATTAGAAGAGAACCCTCCTCCTCCTCCTCTTCCTCCTCTTCCTCCTCTTTCTTCTCTTCCTCCTCTTCCTCCTCCTCCTCCCTCCATGATTCGCGGATCGGTTTATAGATACCATTCGCTTGCTCGATTTATCGCAAATGCCTTCGGTAGTTCGGTCGGACGTTGTTTTACACCGTGATTAGAATTACGAATGAGCGATAAAACGAATGCCGGTGGGGTTAATGAGAAGAAGAGTATTCCAAAAAGAAAAAGAAAAAAGAAAAAGAAAAATAAATAGAAAAATAAAATGAAATAGAAAAATGAAATAGAAAAATAAAATGGATAAGAAGAAGATCTTGCCATTTCGAATGAGTGGGAGTGAGAAAGAAAGAAAGAAAGAAAGAAAGATAGAAAGAGAAAAGGATGATGATGAATACAAATAAAGTAAAAACAAAAATAATGAATATAGTAGATAGAGAAGCAGCGAATGAGAAAGAGTAAGAGAGAGAGAGAGAGAGTAA
This sequence comes from Polistes dorsalis, assembly GCA_010416905.1. Taxonomy (NCBI): domain Eukaryota; kingdom Metazoa; phylum Arthropoda; class Insecta; order Hymenoptera; family Vespidae; genus Polistes; species Polistes dorsalis. Next base: position 1,709,902 of record QUOG01000024.1, on the reverse strand, counting down.
GAGAGTAAGAGAGTAAAAGAGAAGGAATAAAAGGGACGAATGAATGAAACCATTGAGCTAACATGTTTATGCGCTCACCGGCAGTATGGAATAGGCAGGGCAAGCAAGAAAGCAAGCAAGCAAGCAGCATACCGGTTGGCACGAGCAACAATCCGGAAAGCAGATGGTACTTTGTGGAAGAGAAATAGAGAAAGAGAATAAGAGAAAGATACGGATTATACCGGTATGCTAAGAAGATAGTAATAAAGTGCATAATCTCGTAGAATAAATGTACGGGTGGTACAAGTACATACAATCCGAGCTTATAAGCGAGCTTTTACGTGAGAGCTTACACATTCGACTCATCCAATAGGTATGTGTATGTATGTATATGTATATATATGTGTATCTGAATGTTTAATACGACCTATCGGCAGTTTAGAGCTTTTCTAATCTATTAAAGAGATCTAAGCGCGTCTAGTATAAAGATAATCGCGTTGGTACGATGATTGGTTTTTAAACCGTTTCCCTTCATTCGTTATCCTCGATATATCGCTTTATTTCAAGATCTACCATGCAACCGTTGATCTTTCATTTTCATTAACAAAATCGATAGAATCGCGTGCAATCTTATCATACGTATGAAAATGATCATCCTGCTAACGTTGGATATCACGTTTATATTTTACATTAGAAAATAAGATTCTTTTGCTTTCTAACGTATCGATAGAAAGAAAGAGAGAGAGATAAGAAAAATATGTTGTTCTCTCTCTATTTCTATTTTTATTTCTTTTTTTTTTTTTTTTTCTAAAAACGAGTTTACAATGCGATTCGTGAATTAATATGAAAAATAATAAAAAAAAAAACAAAGAAAAAGATTAACGTATAATTAGGAAAGATGTTATCCGTTTGATTGAAACATGTATTTCTAATTTGTTCGTAATTTTTAACACGGGTGAGGGGAGGAAGAAACAAAATTATGGTGGTGGTGATGATGGGGATAGGGTGGGTGGATGGTGTTGATGGCAGCGTGGGCGGGCGATTTTGCTTCTCTTAGACGCGGTGGTAGATTAAATGCGATAGGATTTTAGATTCTTGATAGATAATAATATGAGAAATGATGAAGATCTCATATAGGGTTTTCTTCTCTACGTAATTACCACCTCCCACACCACACCACACCACACCACCATTACGAGATAGTCTCTTCTTATCTTTAGTACCGACTTTAACTTCCCGTTTCGTTTGAAAGTCACTTCGTTGTAACCAATAACACGCGTGCTTAGTTACATTAGATGCCTTCTCTCCCCCTATTATTTAGATTTTCGTCAGTTTTCTCGTGATTAATTTATTTCATAATATGCTGAAGACATAATTCTAATGGAGGGAGGTTGGGTTGCTTGTCAGAAAATTTCATTTATCTATTAAATTCTCTTACTTTGTTAGTAAATTTATATATATATATAATAATTAGCATATTTTTTGAATAATTTAAATTTTAATTGAAGTACACGTTCTTTTATAATATATATTAATAATAATAATAATAATTATAATAATAATTTGTACGTTCCAATCTGCATCATTATCCTTATCTTCTCTTCTCTTCTCTTCTCTTCTCTTACTTTCATTTCATATTCTATATTTTATTCTCGTAAAGTAAAGTTTAACGAGTCAAGTTGACTACTACTTCTACTTCTACTTCTTCTTTTCTTCTTTTTCTTTCCTATCTCGAAATGAATTTTGATTCACAGGTATCGACTTATCTCCGATACTTTTCGAACTGTGTCAATGCATATTTCGAAGTTATAATTGGATTACTATTAAAGAAATGAAAAATTCTTATATTTCATTATTTCACATAGAATTTTTATCTATCTATATATATATATATATGTAAAATACGCATACACATTAACACGCGTATAGCAGTACACGTTTTATTTAAACTAAAATAACCTTTCGTAAGAAGAACAACAACTACCTACCAACAACCAACTCGATCCTCTCTTTGTGGATAACACATTTTTCATATCATATTTCAACTCGCGGAGGCTTCTTCTTCTTCTTCTTCTCTTCTACCATGCACTCTCTCACGTAACCCCATGCTTCCGTAAATGTAAAATGACTCTACCTTCTATGTATCACGTGTACGGAGTCTAGATCGGCAGTACCGTTAACTAACGAGTTTAACTCTGACCATACCCGAGGAAGTGCATCTATTCTTGGGCTTGTGTTAATGCCTCGCCCTTGATAAACCAAAAAAAAAAAAAAATCACAATTTAATTCCTTCCCCTTCCCCTAACCCTTCCCCTTCCCCCACATTCATCTCAAATGCATATTAAAAACCATTGATATTAAACATTTAATCCCCCCGTTGTCTTTTGTGTTATCCTATCTTCAATATGATAATATCATTTTATCTTATTCGTTGATTTTACTATCCGTATTTAATTAATTCACTTTGTTAATAAACGTTAATTAATTATAATCATTGTGTCGCTCGATTAAATAAAATAAAAAAAAAGAAACAAAATTTACAAAGAGAACGAGACAGAGAGAGAAGGAAATAGATATAAAAATATTAAAAACTGATCTTTCACGTGCACACACACACACACACACATACACATACATGCTTGATATTATAATTAATTTTATACAAATAATTCGATACATCTCGTAATGCATTTCATTAAGTAATATATATATAATAAAATAAAAGCTGAATATATACGCGTATGATGTCTCTCGTTTTTTGTAATTGTATAACAAAGCTCGCTCTTAATTGCACTGGGATTTTAAATAACCGTTTGTTCTTTGATCTACCTCTCTTTTATATTCTTTTTTTTTTTTTTTTTTTTTTTTTCTTTCCTTTTCATTTGATCTTCTTATCGAAAAAAGATTGAATCGTTTCTCCGCGTTTAATGTGTGTCCGTTTTTTTTTTTTTTATTATATAATAAACTCGTACAATCGGATTTCTTTTTATGAGTTTCCAAATAAAATTAAAAAAAAAAAAAGAATAAAAATATGATACAATTTAATATAAAATAGAAATAATTACGATAAAGAAAAAAAAAAAAGGGGGGGGATGGTTTAACTGTTGTAATCCACAGACGGTATCGACGTTTTCTTTCTTGTTTTTCTTTCTTTTTTTTTTTATTCTTTTTCCCCCTCCTCCATCCTTCTCCTCTCCCCATCCTCCCTATTAACAAAGTGAACGGCCGGATAGAAATGAAGATAAAAAAAAATAGTCTACGAGAGAAGATAAAAACAACATTCATAGTTGCATGTACGTTTGTGTGCGTTAAGTGGGTAGATGAGGGATGAAGAGGGAAAAGGAGGGGTTGCCTTTTTCGTAAGTTGAAATGGTAAGGAAGGATGATAAAAGAGGAAAATAGAAAAGAGGTGGCAGTTATGGTGGTTGGTGGTGGTGGTCATTTTCAATTTGATTGCAATTCCGTGGTGTGTGTTAGTATTATTGTATACGTATGGTGTTTATACGTGTATATATATGTGTGTGTATGTGTGTGTGTGTGTTTGTGTGTTTGTGTACTTTACGATGCCTGGCCGAAATGCAACGAGCTCTCATTTCTTCCAACTTCTGTTTTATACGGTAATCACGCGGAAAACGGGAAAGACTTATTGCTAAGGTAAAATGTACCAGAGCAAATTTCAAAGTACGAAGGTCCATTAAGAGTAAGGGTAGATTTATTCTATATGAAAGTATCAGGTTATATTACTTATATGATTTCTATCATATTTCATAACGAAATTATGAATATTTATTCTTATCATCTAAAACGACGAATTATATATTAGGAATTGCATTACCAATTGCATTACCAATTGCATTACCAATTGCATTACCAATTGCATTACCAATTGCATTACGAGTTGCATTAATATTTATGTCGATTACTCTCTCTCTCTCTCTTTTTCTCTTTCTTATATCAAGAATTTTATATAAATTATTGTTATATATATATATGATATCATTTTTCTATTCGATATTAAAATTTATTACATAATATATTTTGTTATCTTATCGAATTATTAATAAATTACACGTTTAAATTGGTCCATTATAAGTAACTCGAAAATTACGTTTTATTTAGAAATATTTCAATTTGTTTATACAAGTAACATTTACAATTTGTATATTATTAAATTTTCTTTTTTTTTTCTTGCAGATATATTAAATTAATTGTATGAACAATAGATGAATGAAATTACAACAATTGATTGTATTTTTAAATTTGACACAGAGAAATAAATGATTGAAAGATTTAATTGAAATATTTCTAAATGTATCTGAAAGAAGAATAACAATAAAAATAAGAAATAAATAAAATTGATTTGCGGTTCACTCTCAATGGTGTTTTTCTTTTTAACTTTGCTAGCAACATCGTTCTATTTCCGCGAACTTTTCACGGTGGGCGTAATTTAGAAAATTGAAGACAACAACACGAGGAGGTATAAACTGGTCCCTTGTTACACTGTGTCTATTATTTATCCCTTTCCCTTTATTGCACCGTCACGAACAAACCTACTTGTTTTTTTTTTTTTATCTTTTTCGTTCTTTTCTTATTTTCCGTCTTACCTATCACTTCTACTTTTTCTTTTCCTTTTTTATTTTTTCTTTTTTTCTTTTTTCACAGACACCTCACCACGTTTCTTTTAAATTAATACAATATAAATGCAAATTGAATCGAAGTACGAAAGTGGGGTGTGCGCGTGTGCCAGAGAGAAAGAAAAATAAAATAAAATAAAATAAAAGAATTTTGATCTTTCGATAAATCCGTATTTAAATTAAAACTTATATAAGTGTATGTGTGTATGTATATATATATGTATCTAGGTCTATGAATAAATGTATTTAGTATTACACGAATCTTCCCTATAGTGTTGAGGTTTGGCAGGTTAAAAGAAATCTTATGGGAGAAAACCATAGGTAATATGTAATTTTTATAATTTTAAATTTATTTTAGTGATATCTTTATTATATAAAAATATATAAAAATTATATAAAAATTATAAAATTATGAAATTATAAATTTAAAATTTATTTTAGTTATATCTTTATTATATAAAATTATATAAAAATTATAAAATTGTAAAATTATAAATTTTAAATTTATTTTAGTAATACCTTTATTATATAAAAATATATAAAAATTATATAAAAATTATAAAATTGTAAAATTATAAATTTTAAATTTATTTTAGTAATATCTTTATTATATAAAAATATATTAAAATTATAAAATTATAAAATTATAAATTTTAAATTTATTTTAGTTATATCTTTATTATATAAAAATATATTAAAATTATAAAATTATAAAATTATAAATTTTAAATTTATTTTAGTGATATCTTTATTATATAAAAATATATAAAAATTATTTAAAAATTATAAAATTGTAAAATTATAAATTTAAAATTTATTTTAATATAATTTCTTTATATATATTTACGTAATTACTTATTTATACAAATAGATAAATAGATAGATAAATAAAAAGAAAGAAAATGAAAGAATGATCCCCCGGAGACCTGTAACTTTTTTATTAAAGTAATCACACTCACTTAGTTGCCAACCCAATACTATAACTAACCTCCTACAGATTTATTATATAGATACCGTGATAAAAAAAAAAAAGAAAAAGAAAAAAAAGAAGGGTCGAATATAAACGAATTTTGCACCGGTGAGAACCTCACGAAATCCGCTTAACTTGTTCTTTTCCTTCTTTGCCTTTAATTTTCGTTATATCTAACAAAGATAATCCCTTCATTACTAAGCAGTTATATTAAAAAAAAAAAAAGAGAAGAAAAAAATTACAATTGTGTACATCAATGTAAAATATATAATATATTTTATCAGTAAAATTCGATTATATAATAAATATTTTTTTTTTTACATATCATTCCTCGAACTCAAACATATATCTATATATATATTTTTTTCTTTTTTAATTAGTTCTTTTTTAAAACTCGTTAGAGAAAATCGCTGAGGATGATACAAAGGGAATATGACGTTTGGAAAACACAGAGGACAAAAAAATGGTAGAAAGGGAAGCAGCTCTAGCTTTTAGCTCTGGCTTATCGTATTTCTTTCACTTAACCATCCTCTCCACTTCCATTCTTTTTCTTCTCTTTTTCTTTTTCTTCATTTTTTTTCTCTTTTTTGTTGAAAAGTTTTCGCCAAACGAAACGAAACGAAACGAAACGAAACGAAACGACGACTTGCTCGAGAATGTACTCTTCGTAATTTTAACGCCCAAAGAGAAAACAGAAGCGAGAACATTTCTTCTTCGATCGTTCTTCTTGTAACTCATACATATATATATATATACACACACATACATCACAAATACAAATACGTAGATACCTGTGTGGTGTAGCATATTCTTTTTTTTTCAACGCTACTCCAATTCTGTCGATCCTTTTTTTATTCAATTTCAACACGGAGATACTTCACTTTACTTACTTTTTTTTCTTTTACTCTCTGTAAAACTTTTGTAAGTATAAATATGTAAATTGCGCGTTAAAAGAATTCCCTTTTTAATTTTTAAATTACAACACGTGCCCTGCGACGTATAAAGATCGATCGAAACGATTCGAATGATAAAAAGGATGGGGAGATGGGTGGGAGGGGGGAGGGGGAGAGAGGTTGTTTACTATAAAGGAACATTGTAACATTGTAACATTGTAACATTGTAACATTGTGTTAGATATCTTTCACCTTATCTCTCATGTTTTTTTTTTCGGTGAGTAGTCCCCCTTAACTCGCCATTAAAAATCTGACTCTTCAAAAGAAACAACACGACGAAGCGTCGGACAAAAAATAAATAATGTTGATGAGGGGGGAGGATAAGGATAAGGAGAAGGAGAAGAAGAAAAAATAAATAAAAAAAAAAAGAAAAAAGAAAAAAGGGAAACACCAGTGGGCGCCGCCGCGTTGTACGAATATAAATAAGTTATACTACGTGCTTGAATTTTATCCGCTTACTAATGCGATCCTCTCGTATTCATCGTCGATCTTTTATTCATTTAAGCAACGTCACGCTCGTTGCCCTATAAAATGCTGACCTTTGATAAGAATTCCTTTTCATCGTATGCATCTAACTTAATACCCACCCCCCACCCCCACCCATCACCTAAGTAATCGAAAATAATTAATAACCGGTTGACTAATTATTCATTCAAGCATACGAAAAATAATTTATACATTTTTTTGTATCGTGTTACATTTTAAAATAAGATTTACTAATATAAAAAAAAACATAATTTGTTAAATTTTAAAAAATAATTTTTCTAATTTAAAAATAATTCGTTAAATTTTATAAATAATTTGAAGAAAATACGCAAGAAAATAAAAAAAAAAAGAAATGTTAAATATTAAGAAAATCTGTATTTTAATTGGGATACGAATTTACGTGGTGTGTACATTTAATGCGAATTAATATACTCGATTTTTTATCGTGTGTTTTTACTCGATCTACGATTATTTGATTTACCCTATACATATATAATTTTTTCTTTTCATTTTTGTCTCTTCTACAAAATATTCTAATGAGTTAAATATAATTACGGAATATACTCGTAAAAACGTTTACTACGATTAACTCAGAGAGAGAGAGAGAGAGAGAGAGAGAGAGAGAGAGAGAGAGAAAGGTAATCCATGGGTTCTTTGATTAAATATCATTGCGATGGAAAGTGATAGTAGAAACAAAAAAAAAAAAAAGAAAAAAATAAAAGAGTAAGTAAATAAAATAAAAATCCGAATGAAATGAAATAAAATAAAATAGGGGTTAAAAAAAAAAGAAAGAAAATAAAAAAAAAAATTTAAAAGTAAATCAAGCCATCGGCATTGGGATAGCGTTAACGCACGACTCCTCTCATCGTTAGTGGGTTAATATCGATCCGTTAAAACCGCGGCAATTAAGCTCAACGATTGGATCACGGGCTCTGCTCCGTACGAACGAACGAACGAACAATTTTATCGTGCAATTTCACTCGCTCGAGTGCTCGTAAATAATTTCACGCGCATTAATCCAAGATCGAGAATCACTGCTTTGCACTCGTAAACATAATTCAGAGTATTATACTTACGATATATATATATAAAGTTTGTATTAACTTATCGAGTTAATAATAATAAAAATGTTATAAGAGATTTGTTATTGTTGAAATTACTCGAAGAAAATCAACAAATATAATATATATATATATATAGATATATCCAATGGTGTATTACTTTATTATTTTAATCGATAATAAAATAAATATTATCGATAACTAATCTTTATTTATACAACGATTATTACTTTTGATCTCGTATGATACGAGATATAATATATTTTATCATTTTTCTTTTGTTTTATTTTTCTTTTATCTTTAACAAGTAATTAATTCGAATGAAAAAATGATCGTTGAAATAAACACGTTTAATTAAAACAAAAAGAAACAGATATATCTATATTTTATCTTATATATATATGTATATACATGCATGTATAAAATAAATGTTTAAGCAATTTGTAGTACCACGTGACGATAGAAACCCATAATAAACTACTTTGATCGTTTTCCTGTGAAAATTGAAACTCTCGACTAACTGGATACAGTTGTTCGCTTCCAAGCAACTACGAATACATATATACAGATACATGGACAAATTTACACGTGCATGCATATCTATATACACAGTGTCTCGACCCCTAACAGAGTTCAGGTATTAACCCGAGGCCTCTCGGCATTCTCCTAACACCCATGGACTCATGTTTCGATTCCCCTTAACCTCTTTACTCTCCTACGCAAATTGTTTCTCCAAGCAAGCTTCGTTCGCTAATACGAGACACGTATGATGTCTGATTGTGGGATATTATTTTTTGTTTTTAATAAAAAGAAAATAAGAAAAAAAAAGAACAAAAATAAAAATCACTTTCAACGAAAACGAACGAATAACGGACGTCTACCGAACGTCAAACGGGAAAATAACTATCGAGAATTATCCTAACGTGGAATAAATAAAGAAACAAGAAAAAAAAAAAGTAAAAAATAAAATGCGTAGAACATACCCACGTAATACTGAAACATAAAATTATTTTATATTATTACATTGAATTTTTATACATAATTTTGATTAATTTATTTTTACATCGTAAATGATAGCATTACACACCTTGAGATACTATTGTAGGTGTTGTAAATGTTCGTTGATAAAATGGTAGTTTGCAATATTAAACCTTAGAACTTGAAAATACAGTACTTTCTATAACAAAAAACTAGATAAAAAGGGCATGTGTGGGAAAATGAAATTCGATGTACGATTCACGATCAATAGTTTTCAATTAGATTATTTAATAAATAATGAAATTGAAAAAATCAAGAATTTAAATGACCAAAAAGTGGGCATTACGAAATACAGAATTCTCGATGCATTAGAAAATGTGTTTTTCTATATTTAAACACAAGTGAATATGAAAAAATGCATATCTCTGATGCATGCTTCTTTCAATATACAAATATATGAATAGAAAAATGTTTCTATTTCATATAAAATTATTAATCGATTAATACAATTACAAATACACATAAGAAATTATTCAAGACACATTATAAAAAACTTAAAGAAAAAAAAAATCACAAATATTACACCTTGCGTCGTATTACAAAATGCATACGCAATTATGCATATCGCCATAACTATAACCATAACGAGATCAAATGTACATTTGATCGATAGATTACATAAATTTTTTATTTAATTATATTTATGTTAACGCGAAGTATGCAGTTACATCGAGTGTCTGATGTACATATTACATCATTCATATAAGTACAAGACACTTTTTTATTTCTACTAAACTATAAAAAAATACAAAAAATAGTAATACAATTCCACAATTTTCGAAGCACATAATTTAAATAAATATGAATTAAAGTATATCAATGCAATATGAAATCTTAAAAGAAGAAAAAATTGAAATTCAATATATAAAAATATTAATTGAACAGTGAAACAATATTGATAATTAATTAATTGCTATTGCTTGCTTTAACAGATTCTAGGCTAATCAAGTCTCATAGATTATTAACCGGAATAATGGGAGTAATTTTTAATATTAATAAGTGGTGCAACCTTGCATCGCAGCTCTGCCCCAAATGTGACAGGTACTCATATGTTCTTTATGATTATAAAAAATAAAAAATAAAATAATTGGGTAAGATTATTCCAAGTTAAAATCTACAAGCTTGATCATCCCCAGGTGCATTTACAATCCCGTATACAAGCCTGGGGTCCCTGTTCTCAACTTATTCATAATAATCCACACTCTCTCGAAAGAGTGTGGGGCAGCCTTTTAATTCGGTTTATTTGTATATCAAGATTTATGCATTTTTATTCATATTGTATAATTTCTTCTATTATAATTCTCTGTGTAAAAATATTTCAATGATTTTTATATCATCTCTCTTTGGTTTCCTCTCTTTAGTTTCCTCTCTTAAAATACTTTTATTTATATATATTTAATAAAAATACTTTCTTTAAATATTTCTTATGCAAAGTTGATATTTATTTGTTAATAATTTTAGAATCAAAATGCACATCCTTGACATATTTATATGCACTCGCATGTGCTGGCTGTACTTTCGTGTATTTTCATTCGCTTAGCAAGACTTATACGTTTCTAATCAGAATGATTCAAAATAGCTTTTCATTTTAATTTGCACTATTTAATTATTATATATAGATTATATATAAAATGAAATTTTCTAATTATTATTAGATAAATTTCTGTGGTTAAAAAAAAAAATTACGAAGATGGAAATATTTTAAATATTTATTTATTAAGTACTTTTATCAGTGCACTCATTCATTCATTTTTGATCATTCTGAATGAGAAATGTATATTCTTACCATATTTTCATCTGCATTTAGCAGGTATGTTCGACTGCATTTAGCAGTTACGCTCATCTGCCTTTAGCAGGTATGTTTGTACTTACTGCGATTTTCATATGCACTTTTAAGTGCAGGCAAGCCTTTTAAATTATTTCATTTATATACCAAGACAATACATTTTTATTCCAAAAAATAATCTTTTTACTTTTACATCTAATAAATAAAAAAATATATTAATCATCTTCATACTACTCATTATTTCTCCTCCATATATCTCTTGTAAAATCTTTCTTCAAATATTTATGTGTTATAAAAATATTTTCTCCCACTCTCTCTTATGAACTTATTAACTCTTTCATTTTGCATTTATTCATAAATAATTTTGGAATGCAAATGTATATGCCGGGCATATTAATCTGCACTTATGAGTGCTGGCTGCCATTCGTTTTATTTCGTTCATTCAGCAAGACTTATACGTTTCTAATCAGAATGATTCAAAATACTTTCTCATTAATTTGCACTATTTAAATATAAATCAATTATTATATATAGATTAAAGTGAAATTTTCTAATAATTATTAGGTAAATTTCTTTGGTTAAAAAAAAAATTACGAAGATAGAAATATTTTAAATATTCATTTATTTAGTACTTTTATTAGTGCATTCATTCCTTCATTTTTGATCATTCTGAATGAAAAAAATATATTCTTACTGTATATTCATCTGCATTTAGCAGGCATTTTCTTCTGCATTTAGCAGGTATGTTTGTACTTACTGCGATTTTCATATGCACTTTTCAGTGTAGGCATGTACTTACTGCGATTTTCATATGCACTTTTTAGTGCAGGCATGTACTTACTGCGATTTTCATATGCACTTTTCAGTGCTGTCATGTACTTACTGCGATTTTCATATGCACTCTTCAATGCATTTAATCAGAATGATTCAACATTTTTTTCTTTAATTTGTTACTATTTAAAATAAAAATCAACTATCATATATTCAAGAAAAAAAATATGCAATTAGGGTAAAAGACTATGTGAAGCAAAGTGGAAACAGGAATCTTGTAACTTTTTGAATGCAATAAAAAAATATAGTAGATAGAAAATATTATATATATTTAATAAATTATTATATTTTATATTAGAAAAAAATTGAAATGAATTTAAATGATATTAAAATATTAAAAATGTTTATTCATTATATACTTTGATAAATGTGATTATTAATTCAATTTGAATCATTCTGAATGATGAAACCTTTATTGTGTTGTTCTTATCTGCATGTTTGAATGCAGGAATGTCCTCTTCTTCCATCGTTGTATCCAAATGCACTTTTTGTGCAAACTGCAGCAATCCATGGACGTCCACACAATTTAAACGAACGTGACTCTAATTTAATGAAAAATATCAAAGACAAAACTCTAATTTATATACTTTAAAAATGCAATGACTCGACTATTAATTTATTTTAATAAGAAAATTGCAATGACTCGACTTTTAATTTAATTTAATAGGAAAACTGCAAAGACTCGATTTTTAATTTAATTTAATAGGACAAATGCAAAGACTCGACCTGTAATTTAATTTAATAGGAAAACTGCAATGACTCGATTTTTAATTAAATAAAAAAAATGCAATGACTCTATTAGTTAAATAAAAATAGCAAAATCTAGATTCTAGTATTTAAAATACTCTAATTTTTCACGAACGCGAGTGTGGGACAGCGTTGGGAGATGGAATGGTCCATCATCTCCATTCAGGAACAACTTATAACTAATACTACTACGAGCATAAGTGACAACGTGATAAAGGGGTAGACAAGGGGATTTTGATATGACCACGAATCATTGATCAAAGGGTTATCAAAGATATCCTTTGAAAAATAACTCGTAGTCGAATAGTTGCCCACTTGATACCACAAATTTGTGGGGGCCTCTTCGGCATTTTGCCTCTTCTTTGCTTCGTGCCCTGACCACTGCAATGGAGCATTCCCTACGTGCGACGCAAGAAAAGATTACGTATCAAAAAACGCCCTACCGTTTGAAACAATACATCACAAAAATTGGCATATTTCAGTGGATTATATTAAAAGAATGAAATCGTCCCTGAGCTAAACCGACCTAATCCCGACCTGTTCTCACCATACGCGACAAAACTCTAACCCTCGTGTTTAATAAAACGCATTTTATTATACGAGACGCATATTTGATCTAAGCTGAAAGAAAATTGGGAAGGAAACAACACAGTTATTAGTAATCTTATTTCCGCATGTTTTTGCGCTGGTATTTTTTTTTTTGTTTTCGTTTTTGTTTTTATTCTTATTCTCACTTAACCTAACGAGAGGTAAGAGCTTGCAACGTACAGTATCGATTTATCCTAAATAATATAACCACTGAAATATGACAAAGTTCATAAATGCATCATCCCAAACGCCACTGACGAATCCCAACACGCAAACTCAACTGCGTTCCTACCTGAGTGCGTCTCGATTTTTTCTAACACAAATTTTATTTACTTACTTATTTGTAAAAAAAAATTAAAAAAAAATAAATGTGTACAAGAGTGAAAAAATATTGAATTTATTCCGTAAAGTAATTATACTAGCCTGTGGACGATCAATGGACTCGAAAGAATTCACCGATCGTACGCAACTACACAAGCACATTTAATCGAATGCTCCAGCAGATATATTTTTTTTTCTGAATGATGAACCTATTACAAACTAGGATTAACACGTTGCACATTAAAGGTGAAAATGTTTCGATAAAAAGAAAAAATTACAACAATTGTAATAATCTCATTTTATTCGAATGGGTATATGTTATTTCTAACATTAAGAAGTATATTACTAAAAATCGCGAAGTGCAAGTGTTAATATACTTAAAAAACTAAGTATCAAAACTAATTCAAAATCCTTTGCTAAGTTCAAAAGATATTGGGTGATCTATCTAATGTTCTCATTGGTTGCAAAGTATTTTTGAACTGCTTGATACAATTATCTTAACTTAATGCATAGTATCAGCAAAAAAAATGGAGAGAAAAGGTATAATGAAAAGTGTAAAAATTTGCTGACACTTAGCCGAAACCCCGGAGGCAGGAATGTCCATCCTGAATGGAAGCAAACCTATTGCCGTACCCGGTCCTTACCTACTTAAAATTAAAGTATTCACATACACTCAGAAAAGTATGCTACCTGCCTATCCCTCCACCTATATTTAAAAGTGCAAACAGACACACCAACACAATCATTCCACGCTGGATCTGTAACTCACATACCACCAGGGTGCAAAAAGCCTAAACTAGAGAGCATGCCCCGGGGCACCTCCGACACCCTAGTTCAACCACGTTTTCTAAACTTATATGCTAATAGGAGTACGTACCGAATGCTGTAATCGTCTGCCAAGGCTAGTGATTATTGCAATAATAACTAATGCAAAAATACTGGTACATACTAGTATATATCTGCATACTAATATGATACAAGTATTGTCAAATTTTCACAAATAGATGTGAAAACTCTACTATTCAAAACGATTAGGAAAAAAAAATAAGAAAAATTTAATGTAAATAAAAAAAATACAAGTACATATCACACGTGACTGTACAAGTATTTATTTAAATATTGAATAATGCATTAATAAAAAACTTTCACGAAACGATGTACAGTACACACTACCTAATACGTACACACTGGTGTAAAGTACATCGTGCAATCACTAACACAATGACAGCCGCCAAAGGAAACCTTAATAACTAATAACCCATGCAAACTTTTTCTCACCCATACGTGTAACACCTGGGCCACACGCATCGATGAGAACGAAGAGTGCATAGGGGGGAGAAAAGGGGAATTAGTATATTAGGCTGAAAATCCTGATCTAAAAATACATAATTAACATACATATATACATGAAAAAACCATTTTTATAAAAATTCATCTAAACGGATTAAGGACTCTACAAGTCATTTGGTGAATAATGACTTAAGCAAATGAATGAAAAAAAAAAAAAATACCCCATAAGAAACGTTTTATATTATATTAATATATAATACTGTTTCGAGGTAGTGCTGTGTAGAGTGACTCTAACGGTGATAAAAGATGGATATTTCTTGCAAACCTCGGACGACTCTTTCATTAAATGGCTGTTCTAATTAAAGAACTGGGCTTTAAACCACCACTTAATTGCCAGAATCTATCCGTTCGCGAATTTGATTTGTCTTCTTGCTCATTTATTGATAACAATATCGAAGTATCGATATATCGAGATAAATTACGATTGAAATACTAATCAAGATTGAAATACTAATCACGATTGAAAAACTAATCAAGATTGAAAAACTAAGTGCGAAGCAATGCATATAAAACAATTTTTATATGCTTTTTATTGGCACGAAATCGAGTAAATTAATGCTCGATTTCACCATTACTAACACGATTAAATACGTAAAGAGAAAAAAATAAGTACAATAATTAATTGCAATGTTAATTAAGTGAATTGAAACCGATGAAACAAGAAGACCCTGGCCTAATCTAAATAAATCACATATATAAAAATATCACACATATATGGGGAATCACTCGTGAGCAAAATCAAAGATCTTACTCACGGTCGCTTATGCTCGTTTAAGACAAAACACATCTACGAATACAACCAGGAACCCGTGCCGATATTGGAACTTTCATCCTCGACATGATTGAGTCACTGGAGGAACCTTAAATTTGTTCACTCACTCGTTACCAATTGTTACCATAAAAATAAAATAAAAAATGAAACTGAACAATTGGCAGTAGAAGTTCTGCGATGGCTCCAAAACACTCGTCCCCCTCGCTGTTGGTTGAACGATGTCGTGAAGTTGATTTAAATTGGATGAATTGTTGAATTGTTGAATCGATGAATCGTTGAATCGATGAATTGATGAATCGTTGGATCGATGAATCGTTGAATCGATGAATCGTTGAATCGATGAGTAATCTGTAATTAAAAATACAAAATAAAACTAATTATGTTTCATATCATTCAAAAGATTTTTCATGAATGAAAAACATGAATAAAAACAATCATGATTTGAAAAATGAATGCGTGAGAAGTAATAATTAAGATTAGAAAATAATACTAACCGTTGATTTATCCAGACGAAGCCCCAGATTCGTTGATAAAGATGATCCAGAAGAAATAAAGATGTGAAGTTCATTTAAATTGGATGAATTGTTGAATTGATGAGTAATCTGTAATTAAAAATAAAAAATAAAATTAATTATGTTTCATATCATTCAAAGGATTTTTCATGAATGAAAAACATGAATAAAAACAATCATGATTTAAAAAATGAATGTGTGAGAAGTAATAATTAAGATTAGAAAATAATACTAACCGTTGATTTATCCAGACGAAGCCCCAGGCTCGTTGATAAAGATGATCCAGAAGAAATAAAGATGTTAATTCACACTTTCGACCATGACAATATTTTAATCGAAACGCAAATCCTCTTCTACCGAATTGGTCGAAAGTGTGTTAATGATTCTAATCGCGTACCGAGCAAACTGTTTTTTAACAAGAATATTTGAACAAATTCTTGCATTGATTTTAAATAACGATTGAATTACTTTTAAAGCAATCTATACGATTGCATACAAAAAATGCAACTTTTTTCGAAACAAAGTGACTCTAAGATTGCATTGCTCGCAATCGCAACTGAAGCACTGAAAATCAAAGTTTAGTTAAAGCAAGTCGTAGCGTACTTCTGTTTATTCATTATGTTCCTAATAAAAAATATATTAATCATTTTATAATCCAATTATTTAAACTACGTATTCCAAAAATTCTGAAATCGTGCTACTATTTTTATATGCTTTAATTATTAATAAAAAAAAATTATTCAAAAGATGCAACCACAAACTTGTAATCTACAAAAAAAAAAAATAAGATAAAATACAAACGAACAAATATCGCGTTGCATTCTATCTTTCAAAGAATAAATTTAATCGCGATAGGGTTATTTTTACAGAAGTATGCTAATTGCGTTAATACCTATAGGAAAAAAATAGATATAGCATTAGTGTAAAATTAAACAAGGTACAATATTTATAAATAATCATTTGAACAATTAATTAGAATCGATTGAACGTGTCTTGAATTATTTATATGAATTTAATACCATAAGAAATAAAATGAATTTATATTAATAAAATTTAAACAACAATTGCAACGCGTGATTAAACAATTAATTCAATAAATCATTTCAATCACATTAGAATTAATTAACGAAACGAGAAGTTAAAATTTTCTAATGCACCGAACGTCAGCCATTGGCCCGACAGTGCTTACGTTGCACCATACAAATTCTATGGACACCGTAAGCAATATCGGTTACCGGATCTCACCACTGGGAGGTTGCTGCGTCGGAGATCCATATAAAAATAAATATATTCCTAAAATTAAAGAAAAGTAAAAAAGTAATATTTAAATGTATGTACGTTTTTGTATCTTTTACCACTTAGTAGAATGTCAATGGAATGATGGTGAACGTCTTTCTAAAACGATGAGAAGAATGGGATGATAGCAAACGTCTTTCTGAAACCATAAAAATCTGTATCAAAATCTTTTTAAAACTATAGAAAAATATATGATCTTATAATTTTGATTATATATCTTCTCACCTAATTTCAATGCATTCACAGCATCGATTATGTCTGCATAAATCTGTAAATCAGATGAGATTTAATTAGATATCAAATTCTGTAATAAAATATTATCTAATTAAGCGGTATTAAATGATTAGATGGAAAGCGAAATCGTTATGTCTTACCTGTGACGCGTTCAAACGCGAAATAAGACGTTTGGTATACGTCATCACCTCTCCTCTCCTAGTAAACATAGCTAGTAAGCATAGCTAATCGTTCGAGATGTTTTTCTATGCGTACTAGGATAGAGGACACTCACGGAATTCGTCGAGGAATATAAACATAGCTAACGTTTAGCAAGCAACGTTTGACTTTGACCTTGTCCTTCTCGCGTCTTCCTAGTTCTTCATCTATGTACATTCAAAAGACGATAGACAACGGTGGGTGGGGAGAGGGGCGGTGGCAAAGGACAGGATAGACAACGATAGACAACGATTAGTCGCGTACAGCGTGTTCTTCGCTAGTTATGACAATTGTCTTCGGATTATGGTGTAAAGGAGAGTATTATGGAATATCTCATGGTGATAGATTGTGAATTTAGATTATAGATTTTTTGATAGATTCACTTTTTTATAGATTATAGATTTTTTTATATTCTTAAATAGTTTAATAATTACTTTTAAACGTTGTTAGATAAATCGATCAAATTACTACGTTAATAAATAATAAATAACAAATTCTCTTACAATTATAATTATTGATCGTTGTGATGGTCTGTAAAGATAGATTTTTTGATAGATTCATTTTTTGATAGATAATAGATTTTTTTATATTCTTATATCGTTTAATAATTACTTTTAAACGTTATTAGATAAATCAATCAAATTATTACTACGTTAATAAATAATAAATAACAAAATCTCTTAGAATTATAATTATTGATCGCTGTAATGGTCTGTAAAGATTAATAATTATCGTATAATTAATTAATTGCCAATTAATTCTCTATCGTTCTTGCAACGTCATTTGGAAGCATCGTTGGAACCAAGCCATTGATACGCTTGTGGAATACCATTAATACGCTAGTGAAATGCAATTGATATGCAATTGATATGCTATTGGTGCACTATCGTTGGGGTAAGTTTAATTGAGAAATATATTCTTATATCTGATAAAAAGAAAACGCACAAAACATTTTTCTCATAACTTTTATTTTCATACATTACATATATACACGATTTTTATTTTCTATTTATTTTATTCTATTATTTTCAATTATAACTCTGTAATAAAACATTTTTCCAATCATTCTTATCACACTGACACATTGTTGCATTTTTCTTATCGCGTTTTAAATTGTATCTGCCCGTTGCCCAGCTGTCTCGTTTCTTTCCTGACGTCTGACACGAGTCTTACTCGATCGATATTTTCCCCCGTTTCTCCTCCTCCTCCTCCTCCTCCTCCTCCTCCCACCCCCGTCGTTATCACACAAATAACGCGATCCCTTCGAAAACCTTTCACTTTTTATTTGTCTCGATGGAAAATTTTCTCTACCCTTTTCTGCGAGAAGTTTCACCTCGAACAAAAAGAAAGAGAAAGACAGAAAAAAAAAAACAATAAAAAATAAAAATAATAAAAGAAGTAAAAGCAAACTTTTTCTCTCTCTCTCTCTCTCTCTCTCTCTCTCTCTTTTACTATTCTATTATTACAACCACATACTCTCAACCTCGTAGTTTTAAAAGCATCTACTCAAAATTTCTTTGTGTGTTGGTGGCGACCGATTTCACGTAACTCGATAGACACACACACACACATATATAAAAACGTACACACTTACACACGTTCGCGTGGAATGCGAGAAACTCGGCACGTCAAAAAAATGAGTGCCATTTTTAATAGCTCTGGACCATTCCCGACGTTTTATCGTTTCGGTTTTATCGATGTACGTGATGTTAAAAACGAGAAGGAAGGGAATAAAAAAAAATAAAAAAAAGATTTGAAAAATGATTCTAACTAACGAAGCAATATTCTCTCTCTCTCTCTCTCTCTCTCTCTCTCTCTCTCTCTCTCTCTCTGTTCTTTTCTGTTTCCCTTATTTTTGTTATCCCTTAATTCATTCTATAAACGCGTGTAATTATGAAATCATACATTTAAAGATATAATATTATTCATAACGAATATGAATATGAATATGAATATATTCATGAATGTTTATTTCAACTTTTGTTACTTTCGTCTCAAGAAAAAGAAAAAGAAAGAAAGAGAGAGAGAGAGGAGTAGAAGAAGGGAAAAGAAAAGAAAATTGGGTTACAGAGGGTCGACTTACTTTTTCTCGATTAACTTTGGAATTTGGATATAAAAAAAAGATCGATGGCCACGTGATATCGTCTCGGCGAGTAAAAAAAAAAAAGCAGAGAAAAAAAAAGAAAAGTAGAGAGAGAGAGAGAGAGAGAAGAGTAAAAAAGAGATGAGAATAGAAAAGAAAAGAATAGGAGTAGGAGGAGGAGGAGGAGGAGGAGGAGGAGGAGGAGGAGGAGGAGGAGGAGGCGTCTTTATCTAACGGTGACAAAGTGGCCGGCTTCTCTCGAAGTTAATCGCGACCACGAACTCGGGGTACTATGGCTGGAATGTAAATAATTGGGGAGGAAGAGAAAACGTGTGGGCGGGAAGAGTTGAAACGTGCCTATCGGTTTTCTCCTATTCGTGCGAGTTAAAGTAGCACAACTACGACTACGACTACGACTACGACTACTACGACGATGCTTGTGAATCGTCTTCGTAAAAGCACCTCTAAACCAACCACCCCACTTCCTCCTCCCTGTTCCTTCCCTCTTTCCTCCCCCCTAACAACCCACTTTCTTCCCTCCCAACCCCCGAACAACGACCTCCGACCCCTCGTCGATATCAACGTTTCTACCATTTCGTTCTCGATGCGATTCCGTGCCTAGCGTTAGAATCAATTAACTCGATGATCCAATTTGCTGATTACTTCGTGTCAATCCAAAGATACGTCAATATCTGCCTTCCTCGTTTTTAAAAAAAAAAAAAATGAAGAGGATAAAAAAGAAAAAGAAACGAGTTTCGTATTAAACTTTTTTTATTATTTTCTTTTTTCCCTTTCCCTCCCCACCACCACACACCTTTACCAGCCTGTCGTAATTGAAAGTAAAACGATATGACGAAACA
>QUOG01000024.1:1662980-1679245 GCA_010416905.1 Polistes dorsalis | reverse complement strand
TTAATTTTCTAAATACATTATAATAAATATATATAATATATATATAATATATAATATATATATAATATAATAATAAATATATAATAATATAAAATAAATATAAATATAAATAAATATAAATAAAAAAATAATATAAAATAAATAAATATAAAATAATAAATATAATAATAAATATAATATAAAATAAATAAATATAAAATAATAAATATAATAATATATATAATATATAATTAAATATATATATATATATATATATATATATATATAATAAATTCGTACCATTCGTTTATTTATATTCATTTAACGAAAAAATAAACTATTTAACCATTTGACTGGGATATCATTAATCAATAAAAAACAATTACATAAAATTAACGTTATTACCTATTCGAAATAATACGAAGAATATTAACCGAGGACAAATAATAGCAGTTTATTATTACACAGTTCAGTTATTAATTAATGACGAAATTATTCGGTTATATTATGGTAGGGGTGGTGTTACCATGCTAATGAAATGTTGCGGTAATTTTTGTTGTATTTTTTTTTTCTTTCTTTTTTTTTTTTTTTTTTTTCGGAAAAGGGTTTACCATAGGAACGTTAATAAGTTTGATAAATTATTGGTAGCCCTTTTATCCATGAAAAGCGCTTGGGGCCGTTTCAAAGCACCGTCGCATTCATCGACTCGTTACGTAAAATCCTATCTGCGTTGGCGTTTAATTAATTTCAGGCTGTTTTAATGAAAGCGTTTCAAACGAAAAAGAGAAAGAGAGAGAGAACAATTTATATATATATATATTTTCCAACCCTTTTCAACCCTCCTCCCTTACCCCCCTTTTCAACCCTGTCCCCCCTTTCAACCCCCTTGTTCAAAGGATAACACGAGCGTTATTTGCGATTGTTACGTAAATTTGCTATCTTTTTCTTTTAACACAATTCTTCGAAGCAAGCACGAGTTTAAATCTCATTGGTTAGATACGCAATGTCGACGACTAGAGTTGAAGAGAAGAGAAGAGTAGAGAAGCTTATTCAGAAATTTCTCTCCTCTTCCACCACTGACTTTATCTCTATTTCTCTTTTACTCTCGAAAAAGCTTCGCAAGAAATGGTTACGTAGGGAACTGAAGAGAAAGAGAGAGAGAGGAAGAGAACAAGAAACGTATTGTTCGAAACGATAGAAACGTCTAGCTCGTTTAACAAAGAACAACCACCAACACCGCATCGTTTTAAACGTTTTCCTTATATCACGATGACGTGACTCTTCTTCTTCATCTTCTTCTTCTTCTTCTTCTTCTTTAGTCTTTTTGTTCTTTGGTTTTTTTTTTTTTTTAATGTTTTTTATATTTTTTTTTCTTTTTTTTTATTAAAAGAATCTACTCCTCAACGCGGAAATCGAATAATTTATCTTATTTTGTCTACCATCCCCATATTGAGAAGAATATCAAATGAAATATATATATATATTGAAAATATTATTTATAATTTGTTAATAATGGGATGACTAAAATAATGATATATTATGAAAAATTGTGAATTATATTATTTTATATGTGTGTTATTTCATTTAGAAATATTATGTGGAATGTATATAAATGGGTATATAATGATATATTATGAAAAATTATGAATTATTTTATATGTGTGTTATTTCATTTAGAAATATTATGTTGAATGTATAATATTAATAAAATACTTTTATTATTAATTAAAATAAATATTAATAAAATAAAATAATTGGGTAATATTTAATGAGAATTAATTGTAATAAAAAATTGTAATTAGATTTTTTTCAATTGATTTAAATACAATTAATTGAAATATTTGTTCGGGTTGATAACATTTTTCTGTCTACATTAATAATAATAATTTAATATTTATCAAATTAATTAGCGTTGAAGTATTTCTTTGCAGTAAAAAGTTTGTCTACACACATTTTCTTTTTCATTTAATTAGATCCATTCTAATCTCATAAAATGACTTTTAGTTCTCGACTTATTAGATAATTTAAACAATCCAATCACCGGATGTTACCATTTCTCGCTTTACGTGTCTATCTTTTTTTTCAAATGTTCCCGTAAGAATCAACTTGTTCAGTTTAACAGCACACTATATCATCCTTATTTGTAAACCATAATTGAGTTACTTTTTCCAACTCTAAACATATACTTCCATTTATATACACTTCTCACAAGAGATACATTTCTATGTAATAGTTCATATACATGAAAATAGGAGAAGGATAGAATGAGAGTAAAAATAAACGCGAGGAGAGTTTACAGACGAATAATTTGTTACTAATTATGACGACCAATGGTAACATTGGTATGAGTAGGGGGGTGGTGGGAGGCAAAACTTTTCAAAGTGCCATTTCAAAGGTTCGAGGAGAGAGAGAGAGAGAGAGAGAAATTCCCTTGGCCTTCCAACACATTGCATGGTATAATTACATTTACATTTCATTTAAAGCTTCCGTGATATATCAGCAAACCGTAACGAAACGTCGAAAAGGGGGAAGTTCCTGGTGGAACTCGCGAGTCAACAACAACTTTCCTGACATCTCAGACACCCGGTATGTGAGAACTAAGCAAGCTCAGCTAGCTAGCAACGAATGAACGTACTACGTTACACTAGACCGAACACCAGGAATGCCGGTAGCAAGAATTTTTCAACCGGGGGGGCTAATAACGCGTAGATTGACACGGCCAACAATGCCGTTATTTGTTGGAAGGTATCACTGAGATGAGAAGAAGAGGAATGATAGAAAGAAAATTGAGAGATCGAAGGTCGATTCTTCGCAAACCCATTTCCTTCCATTTCCTACAACACTTGCCAAAGTAGAGCTTTCAATACTTGCTATATACTATATACTATATACTATATACTATATACTATATATATGTACGTTCACTATTAGATAAAATTAAAAGTAAGTTCTATCGAAGAAAATTACAACGAATTTCGATTGTTCCCGTTGTTCGTCCTTTCACGTATGAGAGGATCCTTTCATATCCTTGTTCGATTCTTCGAACAAAAGAACGACGAGACTCCTTCTTCTTCTTCTTTTTATTTTTCTTCTTTTTCTTACTCGAATGTGTTCACTGAAGGAAAATGAAGAAATAGGTACTTCTTATTTTAAAAAGTAACTACTTACTTTTCAACGTGAAAGCTGTTCGCTATGAAGTATTATTACCTTGAGAAATCGAAAGTATTATTTTATTTTCATCTACTCTGTTCGTTTTTTTCTTCTCTCTCTCTCTATTGTATTATTTATTATTTTAATAATAAAATATTTAATTATATATATAGATACATTTTTCTTTTTAGTTATACACGCGATTAGTTTTGTTAATAATATTTGATATTTAATTTCCCTATTTTCGTTTAGGTATGATGAATTATTCAATTAATTTTTCAAAAATTTGATCAATGCTTCTTAAGATTTCTAAATTATATTATTTATAATGGTATAATTTTATTATTTATAATTTTACAAATGTTGAGATTATTTCGTGTAACCTTTTAGTTATTTCACAAATTAACGGTAACACGCGCATACGTAATAACAAATAAAAAAGAAAAAGGAAAAAAGAACAAAACAAAAAAAATAGGATTCCGTACAATTCCTAGCATCTTTTCTAAGAGAGAAAAATTCATCAGTGCGAGAATTAAGACAGAGTTTAATTAAAAAAGTCGAGATTATATTTCAACGTGAACGATGTAAAAAGCAGTCGCGTGTTTCTGAATATCCTTCTAATTAACTTCTAGCGGTAGTTTTCAGTGTCTCATCGCTAAATTCTTCCTTTTTCTTTCCTTTATTTATTTATTTATTTATTTTTTTTTTTTTATACATATATCAATTCAAAAGATAAAAATTTTAAGGGACAAATAAAAGCTACTTACCATCACGAAAATTAAAATACAATGAAACGAATTCGAATATTTCGCGTATAATAAAATCACGTAGGACTAGACGGGTGGTGGGGGTGGGGAGGGGTAAAAGGTAACGTAAATAAAGGGGGGGGGGATGAAATGAAATCGGTTTCTACAGTTGTCCCTTTGTTGCTATCAAACGTTTTCGATATTCTAGCTGACACTTTACTACTTTCTAGACAAATAACCACCATTTAGATGTACTCTATCGTAAAACGTGTTACGGTAAAGCTCGACTACTAAAACTACTACTTGGAAACTACTACCACCCTATCAGAATTTAACATATTTTCAACTGTTAGATTTTATTGCAACTCGTTTCGTATTAAATCCTACGAAATTAGTCGGGGGTGGGAGGGGGAGGTGGAGGGATTAATTAGAAACGAGATTGTTCTCAATGATTATTATATTTTTTTTTAAAACCAACGAAAGATATACACACACACATATACATTAATTTATCTTTATTTATCCTTATCAAAGAAATTAGTCTTTTGTAATGGTTAAAAAAAAAGAAAATAACGAAAATAATTATGGTGTTGGATTGATCATTTAAGAAAACGTGAAAAAGGTGTGCGAATTTTAAAAATACGAAACGATTGGTGCACGAACAAATTCTGAAATATAGCAAAAGAGGATATCAGAGAGGAGGAGGAGGAGGAGGAGGAGAAGGAAAAAAAAGAGAGAGATAGAAATAGGCAGGAGGTAGGGGGTATGGGATACTTTGAGAGGAGGAGGGGGAGGAGAGGGAGGAGAAGGAGAGGATTGCTCGGAGAGAATCGAAGCACCGTTGAGAAGCAATATCGGAAAGTGGTGAGGTTCCCCTGGTATCAGCTGTGAGCAACAGCTCCTAATAAAATATGATATAATCCCAATACCCCATAAACTTAGACGTGGCTCTCCGTAACTGGCATAGGATATCAAAAACGAAGTCTTCTCGCGCCCTTTTTTTGGAGAAATAAGGATAGGACTCACTCGCCATTCTGTGGAGAAGGGTTTGCGAGAAGGGAGAATAATAAATAAATAAATAAAAAAAATATATAAAAATATTTGTATTCCCATTCCGAACGAATTTATTATTCCCCTAGTTTTGCTAGTGGGTGGGTGGTGGGGGGAGAATACTGTCCTATAAAATGGGTAAAGATTATGATAGATTTTGTCCGTTTTGTGATTTTCTTCTTGTTCATTCTGTTTTTGTTTTCTCATTTATATCTTTGTTTTGTTTGTTTTCTTTGTTTGTTTGTTTGTTTCTTTCTTTCTTTTGGAAAAGAAGAAAATTCGTTAAACGTTCGAAGTTTTCGTGCTACCTGCGTCGCCAAGTTTATCGACAAACTGATAGAAGTTTGCTATTAAGGAAGTTTACCCGTGGTTAACCGCAACATTAAGAGAGAGAGAGAGAGAGAGAGAGAAAGGCCTGATATCGCGTATACACCTAAGGGATCTAACTTTTCTCATTTTTTTTTCTAATTATTTCGCTAAAGATGTTGTTTATTAATAGAATCAATCCCGACAAACGAGATTATGTTTTAATTATTTAAGAACATTTTTTTTATTAATCTTAACACTCTCTACATAATTGTTTCATTGCTTATTATTATAATATTTCTTTGCTTTTTTTAAAAAATATTTATTTCAAAAGTAAAATATAACATATATGTAACAAAACAGATGGCAATTAAGAAAATTTTCTTTTTCTTTTTTTTCAAACAATAATTTATTCTTCTGTAACATATTTCATTTTATTTTCTTTTCTTTTGGTCGATAAACTGACGTAATTATATTTAACAAACGTATGTAATTTTTGAAAATCGAAATATATATTTTCATTGGGTCGATTACTTAACGTCAAATGTTTCACGTTTATTTACCAACTTGCATTCTTGGAATATTCAAGGTAGGATTAATTAATCTTTACTCTGTAAATATTCAAAGTACCCACGTAGTAATTGTAAGAGATAGAGGAAGATGGAAGAAGAACGTTAAGTGACGATGGTGGTGCAGCAGCAGACAGAGACGAAAAGGAAGACTGTGTGTACCTAGGTGTCTGTTCTGATCCTAATTAAACCGGAGTTGACTCATTATCGTCGTTAAGATTAGACTCGGTAAAGGAGAAAGAGAAAGAGAATAAGAGAGAGAGAGAGAGAGAATTCTCTACCTTTTCAACGAGCCTCGTTGATAACGTTATCGCGAACCACCGTTTGCACTTTCGAGCACAGGTATGTTTTAAACGGAAAAAGAAAAAAGATCTTGCTCGAGAAAGAAAATTAAAAAAAAAGAAAAGAACCACCTTCCATGGAAATTTCTTCCAAATCAAATATTATATTACGAGAATTTTATTTTCAAATCCTCCCCCCCCGTGCGTTTTAAGTTTTCAATATTATATCACATTTTTTTTGGTTATTTTATATTTTACGAATTTATTTCACATTTTGTAGATTTATTCGTAAGACAATCTTTATTAAACGTTTTACATATTTCGAGTTTAGACATAAATACACACGCACAGATATATATATATATATATTTATACATATTTCGTATAAAAGCAGAGCCAATGTACATATAACGTCATGACTGGGTTTTCGCGACTCAACCGAGAATTACTCTCGGCTAATTCCTTCCGGACCGTACAATATATATTCTTATATATATATATATATATATATATATATATATGATAACGTAAAGCTCAAGCTAGTAGGTGGAAGCTTATTCATAACTTTACCCACACCTTAAATCGTCCTACGACCAGCTCTGTTATGTGTTTCAGACGGATTACGCGTTAGCACAGTTTAAAATCCCGACGGTTAAATCTTACCCGAGAGAACTTTCTTCTCTCTTCGATATACAAATTTTCTTGATAAGGTTAAACGATAAGAAATAAGATATATATATATAGATATATATATGTGAATAGGTAATAAAGTATCTTTATTTTCGTACATAAAAAATATCTATCATCAGATGAAAGGTAGGAAGGGCTCTCTCAGTTATGATACATCATTTTTAAGCGATATTATCTTTATGGTACCTACCTACCAACCTATCTATCCTAGCTATAAAATAAAATAAGAGAGAGAAAAGAAAAAGAAAAAAAAAACGACGGGAATGAAAATAATAAATATAATAATAAAAAAAAAAAAAATAAAAAAATATACAAAAAGGTATAAAAATTCAAACGAGTTTCTAAGATAAATCTGTGAAATGGTGTTTTATCTCGCAATCGATAAAAGATATACCATTCGAAGATCGGATCTTATAATGGTGATTCCATGCGTTGCAACCTTTAGGGATTAGCGTATCGTAGGTGTTCGTATAACTACGAGGACTACGAGAGCATAGATTACGGAACGTCGAAGGTTGACCCTACGTGTGGTTAACAGTACAACATGCTAGAAAGAGAAGAGAAGAGTAGAGAAGAGTAGAGAAGAGTAGAATCGAGTAGAATCGAGTAGATGAAGCCGCGGACTTCTCTTTGCTTGGCTTGGTGTTCCGTGGTCAGCGAAGCGTGCGAGAACAACTGGCAAGGTATGGTAGAAAAAGGGAGACACTGTTACCAAAGGATAACATCGGAACAGTGAAAACGAGGAAGAAGAGAAACCGTGCGATAGATGAGAATAATGTTACGAAAAGAGTAAGAAAGATGAAATAGGAAGAAATCGTTCATAGAGAAATGTGTCTAAATAGATGCAAAAGAAGAACAAGAACAAAAAGAAGAAGAAGAAGAGGAGAAGGAAGTGAGAGAGAGAGAGAGAGAGAGAGAGAGAATAACAGTCGGGAGGGAAAAGAGGGGGAAGAAGAGGGGGGGGTTAAGGGAAGTTAGCAATGCTAATTTTACAGACTTTCTTATAAAACACTACAACCGTTTTTTTCATGATCCCATCCTAATAAGACAACAAACAAAAATAAATATTCTAGTTTCCCCCATTGTGTTGTTTCTCTTTGAAACGATCGATTGGAAGTATATCTACTCGTTCATAGACAAAGTAATAGTAGTTGTATTAGTAGTAGTAGTAGTAATATCCTTCTCTTCCTCTCTCTTCTTCATCCATCCTTCCCTCTCTCTCTCTCTTTCTCTTTCTTTCTTTCTCTCTCTTTTTCTACATGGTACTTTATAGCTTTTACTCCTATCGATTCCCACGGTTAGTTTACGGAACGAGTGCTGTTACATTTGTCGGAATACGTCGTGACTCGGACGTTGATGAAGAGAGCACCAATTCGCTGATCCGTTAAGGATGTAATTCAGTAGTCGAGTATTATTTTCTATCTCTTTTGTTTTTTTCTATTTTCTCTCTTTTAACTCTTGATCTCTCGGTTATCGTGAGATATGGGCCGAATAGAAAATCGTTGAAATTTTTTTATTCGATTAAATATATCGACGTGTAAATCTCTCATTAATATCGATTTACTTTTATCATTTTCATTTTTATATTTACTTATTTATTTATTTATTTATTTATTTATTTATTTTTTTTTTTCTTTCATTTATATAAAATAAAAAGAAGGAATCAAATTATCGAAGTATACTCGAGAGGGTCAGATACCTATACAAATATACATATACATATATATATACAGGTACACACGTGCATACACACGTATTGTCCACCCTATCGATTCTTGTCCAACGGTGAGATCACGGTTGAGATTGGTTTGATCGTTTTATGCCCGTTACGTGCTAGCTTCGAGAAGTTTCTCTCTCTCTCTCTCTCTCTCTCTCTCTCTGTGTCATTCCACTCGAGAAAAACTTGAAAAGAGAGCAACCTGAACTATCCTTCATCCTCTCTCTCTCTCTCTCTCTCTCTCTCTCTCTCTCTCTCTCTCGGTTTTCTACTCGCTCAACCGATTGGATTTTGCGAACGTGCGACTGGCATCCGATGACAACGAGAGAAAGAGAGAGAGAGAGATCCCATCGGGAATGACCCCGTCCTTGCTTGTATATCGAAAATATACAAATAAATAAAAAATATAATAGTAATATCGATATAAAGAAGAAAAAAAGATAATAAGTATGAAATAGTTTGAATTGAACGTAGTTGGAATAATCAATGATCTGATAGAATATCTCGAACAATTAATTATACCAATCTCTATTTGATTATTCGATACTAATTTATATCCTTATTTGATATTGTTAAAATAAGTAGGTAAAAAAAAGAATAAATAAATAAATAAATAAATAAAAAGAGAGAAAGAAAGAAAGAAAAAGGTCCTAGTACTTACACGTTATATTATACGTTTCGCTTAGCATGAATCTTAACGCATAATTTACGATCTTTCAGAGTGTATAACCCAACTGTTTAGATAAGCGTATCCGGGAACTTCTTTGAGAACGGTATAACCATACTCGTTAGAACCAACTATCTTGAAGTTTCGCGCGGCAAAGACGAATTACGTTGGCATTCTCTATATCGTTTATGTTCTCTTCTTGTGTACTTGTTCTCTCGTTCTTTGTCCATTGTTAAATCCTCTTTAAGTTATAGCTTTTAACAATGGGTACAGTAGTACCCCCCACCACCCCCACAACCTCCCTTAACACCTCCCCATCCCACCCTTTTAACCTAAAACTTCGATTCTATTTCGTTTCGCGAATTTCGAATAATTATAATACCGATTTTCTAACTTTTGTTCTTCCTTTACTTTGTATTATTAAATGTTTTATGAATGAGATCAATCGTTAATCGCAATTTTAATTATACTTTTAATTGTACGTGGAATACTTTCCCCCCCCCCCATTATTTTTACTTTGATTTTTGGATGTTTTATGAATGAGATCAATCGTTAATCGCAATTTTAATTATAGTTTTAATTGTACGTGGAATACTTCCCCCCCCCCCTATTATTATTTCTTTGATTTTTGGATTTTTTGTAGATGTGTGTGTGTGTTTTGTTTTTTCCTCTGCAACCTCCCACCCATTTATCATTCGTTTATTATTTAATTATACTTTTAATTGTACGAAAAATACTTTCCCCCTTCCCCCCCATTATTATTTCTTTGATTTTTGGATCTTTTAATTACTCATCTTTTGTAGATATATGTGTGTGTGTATGTGTGTGTTTTGTTTTTTTCGTCTGCAACGACGAGAGGACCAAAGTTAAATCTTCAAATTGAAACTCTATTACAAATGGTTTGACTATTCGTCCTCGATGAGAGAAGGTACCAGTAAAACGTCGTCGAGAGAGTATTCAAGAAAAACTATTTGCACTAAGAGTACTCGTTATTTAAGTTTCGAGCATGTTTCTAAACTAGTCGAGCTTTTCCTTCTTCTCCTTCTCCCCTCTCCCCTTCTCTCTCCTTTCGAATTTACCAATAAAAAAAAACTGTATTTGTACGAAACAACGAATCGTTAAGGAATCAGTTTTATCGGTGTTTTAAAGTATTACTTTTCTTGATTACTTGTGTTTTTTTTATTCTCTTTTAATTTCCATTTACCATCTTTCTATATTTCTTTTAGGAAATGAAAAATAAATAAAAATCGATTTTATACGAGTCATTCATTTTTACATGGATTATTTTTGT
This sequence comes from Polistes dorsalis, assembly GCA_010416905.1. NCBI lineage: Eukaryota > Metazoa > Arthropoda > Insecta > Hymenoptera > Vespidae > Polistes > Polistes dorsalis. Next base: position 1,668,799 of record QUOG01000024.1, on the reverse strand, counting down.
CAATATTTTTTATTTATATGAAAATACAAGAATTTTGATGAGTCAATCGTCAAATCAGTTGTAAATTTGATCGTACAATCGAGTTTTTTGATAAACCGAGTAAGGATGATGATTATAATGATGATTATTATAGGTAGACCAATCGGAATGATAATCTAGGTCAGATAATTCAAAGTGTTGTGTCTCGTAGCAACGATTTGGTTTGACCTGGCTCGAACAAAAGGTGCAACCTTCCGAACGTTGGGACATTGTCTCTTTGGAAAGATTCTGGAAAACTTTTGGAACACTTGCATCTCTTCCTTCTTCTTCTTCTTCTTCTTCATCTTCTTCTTTTTCCTCTTCTATCTCAACTTCCTTTTCCTTTTCTTTGGCGTTGTCTGTTGTTTGCTGAGAAGCGTCCTGCACCTGTTTCGAATCGTTAAACGTTCTCGAAAGAAGTACGAGACGACGAAGACGACAACGTAGATAAAGTTAATCCCTTTTTCTTTACTCTTGTAACAGAAATTTTGTTTTACCCCCCGAGTTTGTTGCAAAAGAAGTTAACTTCTGTTTACTATACGGAATAGTTTGAAACAGTTAACGCTAAATATACTCGACTACAATTGATGTGTATATATATATATATATATATATACAGTATTTTTGAGATAATCTATCTTTAACAACAAAATATATATATAAATAAAAGTTCATTACTGTGTTAATTGTCAATTGATAAATAACGAATAAAATAATAATTTTAATTAAATAAATATTTCATTGAAAATATCAAACCGATCATTGATGGGGAGTACGTTTATTATTAAATAATAAAAAAAATATATATATATATACGTGACAACTATGAAATTCACTGTGTTAATTGTCAATTGATAAATAACGAATAAAATAATAATTATAATTAAATAAATATTTCATTGAAAATTTCAAACCGATCATTGATGGGGAGTACATTTATTATTAAATAATAAAAAAAATATATATATATACGTGATAAAACTATGAAATTCACTGTGTTAATTGTCAATTGATAAATAACGAATAAAATAATAATTATAATTAAATAAATATTTCATTGAAAATATCAAACCGATCATTGATGTGGAGTACGTTTATTATTAAATAATAAAAAAAAATATATATATATATATACACGCGACAATTATGAAATTCACTGTGTTAATTGTCAATTGATAAATAACGAATAAAATAATAATTATAATTAAATAAATATTTCATTGAAAATATCAAACCGATCATTGACGGGGAGTACGTTTATTATTAAATAATAAAAAAAAAATATATATATACGCGACAACTATGAAATTCACTGTGTTAATTTTCAATTGATAAATAACGAATAAAATAATAATTATAATTAAGTAAATATTTCATTGAAAATTTCAAACCGATCATTGATGGGAAGTACGTTTATTATTAAATAATAAAAAAAAAATATATATATATATACGCGACAACTATGAATATATTTATATATAAAGATAAAAGTTCATTACTGTGTTAATTGTCAATTGATAAATAACAAATAAAATAATAATTATAATTAAATAAATATTTCATTGAAAATTTCAAACCGATCATTGAAGGGAATACGTTTATTATTAAATAATAAAAAAAAATATATATATACTAACTATGAAATTCACACATACATTCAACGTATTAACAATTATTATTTTTATCCTTAAACATAATATTATTCTCACCTCCCATAATTCTTGACGAGTTAATACAGCCAATTGTGAATTAGGTTGAAGTTCGGATTCCTGTTTATCGGAACGATTCAACTTGGAGTTCATAATTTGGACTAATCGTTGTTGTCCACCACCACGAGTATGCCAAAAGCTTGAATCGTGCCTTTTATTTTCCGACTTTACGTAATTTCCGTAATTATGTCCGCAAAACGGACACACAAGCCTAGCTTGTCTCTCCTGACTCAACATCAGAGGCATCAAACACAATGGCCAACATCTGAAAAGCGAACGTCATAGTGGTGGTGGTGCATTGTCACGTATTGAAGACTATACGACACATGTACACACACACACACACACACACACACGCACAAGGACTATTTTAGTTAATGATTTTCTACATTGAAATTCGCTTAAAGCTACGAGAAAAAGAGAGAAAAGGGAGATAATAATGATAATAATGATGATAATGATAATGATACAAATGTGTTACTCATTTTGTTTTTATCGTTAGATCGATTTCGAATTTATCAAAGATTAAATGTTCGGACGTGTTGAAAATTACCTTCGGCTATTTATAACATTATTGATATATTTATATATTTAAACGTTGCATATAAAAGCTTTCCTTTGATATAAATTTCATTGGAAAATGAGATTGTACGAATAGGGGGGTGATGAGGGGGATGATGAAAGATATACTGAAAGAGATAACTAACCCTAACAAACAAGTAGCTCCGAATCTCGAACTGGTAAATTTATATCTTTTTGTGAATATTATTGGTACTACGTGTTCGTTACATACTGGGCATAATAAACTCTCGTTGTGATACTTCCAAGTTTCAACTATTCGATAAAACAAATATTGTATATATTTAGTAATTAATAATATCGTAATAATTAATAATACAGTCATTGTAATCAAATTTTTCTTTATAAAATAAATATTGTATATTTACTTTTGACAGTATTTGTATTGTACAAATATTTATATTGAAATTTATTACAGAAAAAAAAAAATATTTATTTAAATGCAGTTAACTTCATTCAGTCACATGTTTCTTTAATTTCATTTGATTATAATAATTAACAAAAATAAGAATATAATAAATATATATAATAAATAATAATTGAATATATATAAGAATATTTATTTAACTGCAGTTAACTTCATTTAGTCACATGTTTCTTTAATTTCATTTGATTATAATAATTAACAAAAATAAGAATATAATATTAATATTAATATTATTAAAATAAAATAAATATTAAATTAAATTAAATTAAATTCAATTCAATTAAATAAATAATAATTAAATTAAAATAATAATATTATTAATATTTAAAATAAATAATAATTGAATATATATTACAAACCTCTGGTAGAATAAACGTTTCTTTTTCTTTTATCGTTTCCAACGGGCCAAATATTTTTGTATAATTTCGTTGCAGAGATCCACGAACGTTTTTTGGCATTGTTTACTGACCGATCGCATTCTACTTTCTGTTGCATATAAATGTGAGCTTTCTAAAATCATAAATTTAATCCGTGACGTCATTAAAACGCCGTTCTCTTAGAATAAACGACGAGATTAGCCGTCGTTATAATTATTTCCACGGATAATTAACGTAATTTTCCATGCGTAAGATTTCGTTGTGTTGTTCAAGGGGTTTAAATTAAAAAGAGATTTTTTTCTTTTTTTTTTTCTTTTCTTTCTTTTTTTTCTCTCTATCTTTATTCTCCTTTATCCTTTTCATCGATTTATCTCTCGGTTGAAAAAGTGGAACGAAAAAAAGAAAAAAAAAACAGAAAAATACGTATTTTCATAAAAATTTACGATCCGTTTCTCCTAGACGCTCTCTGATCTTTCTTCTTTTTTTTTCTTTTTTTTTTTCTTTCCGGAGAATTATTTTCAACCGTAAAAAAAAAAAAAATAAATCAACTAACGATTCTTTCGAAGGTTTTTTCTTTTTTTTTTTTTTTTTCAACATGCTAATATTTAAAAAATAACAAAAATCATTGTAAATTATTTTATTAGATAAAATCATCAAAATTAATATATACGATTGTGGATTGTTAATATTATTGATCTGCGTTAATTAATTTAATTTAGAAAATGAAGAATTCTTCTTCTTAGTAGAAGTAGAAGAAGTAGAAGAAGAGGAAGAAGAAGAAGAATGAGGTGGCACTCGAACTTGCGAATTCTCGGAATCCGGTTGACAAGAAGGAGCCAGGCTGTTATTTTTATACTCGTAAGTCCCGTAAACGTATCCACAGGCAGGACAGATCATGCGAATCTTCTTCGAGCGTTTCATTAACGGTATAAAACAAAATGGCCAACATCTGTCGCACAAACGACAGTGTAATTGTTTTCTCTTCATTTCTTCTTTTTTTTTCTTTTTTTTTAAATTACAATTTCCAATCACCACGATTTTGGTAACGCGAATCACGCGAAATAATAAAAAACAAAAAGACAAAAAATGAGAAGAAAGGATTAAAAAGAAAAGAAGGGGGAGAAAATCGTATTTAGAAAAATTTCAATTTTAGTTTATATGTTCGACAGTATAATAATAATAATAATTATTATTATAAATTATATCGTGTTTTCTAGAGCGTGACTTATTTTACCTAAACGTGTGAGAGAGATAGATATATTATATAATACAGATTAAATTGGAAAAATCATTAATTACGGATAGAATCAATGGTGCTTTTCAAAAGCTTTGCCTAAAATAGGGGGAAGGGGGGGGTAGGGACGATTGTCAGGGATAAAACTGACAAGTTGGAGCTTAAGTTTGTGACCCAGGCTTTCGTCATTAATCTCTCGCCCGGGGACTCTCTCTCTCTCTCTCTCTCTCTCTCTATTTCTCTCTTTCTCTCTATTTGTCTCTTTTGCTCTCGTGGAAAACGGAAAATTAATCGTTGGATTCGTGCACTGACCAAAAACTCCGAGAGGCGTGTCCCTCTTTCGTTTTATCGTGCTCCGCTTTTAAATGCTTCTACCAACCAACCAACCTCCTCACTCTCCCCCTTCCCCCTTCCCCTTACCCCATTCGACCCCCCACGTCTCTTCTTTTTCACAATTGCCGCAAGTTTTGCTTTTTTTTTTATTTTGTTTTCTTTTTCTTTAAATAATAGGAACGAAATAAAACCAACGAAGTAAAATACATATGAGTGGGTGGGTGGGGTGGGGGGTGGATAGAGAGGGAAGAAAATTTTTCTTTCGAGATATAGAAATGAATAAAATATTGAAATAAAATCAAATACGAATTAATCGATATAATTGAAGAAATAATTATGAAAAATTGGTATTGCGTGCTAATCAATTTTCGATGTAAATTACATGTTTTACGAAGAAAAAGTAAAGGAAAGAAAAAAAGTATGCGATGTTTCGAAGATAAATAAAAAAAAAAAAAAGGATTAGTGTAAGATATGAGAAGAAATGGTTGTAAAAATAATCGATCAATCGATAGATTTGTATGATAATTACCCTAGAAGACAGATCGCTGTTATATGAGACGTCGTCAATTTGTGTCTGCGCGTGTGCAGTGTTGGTACGGCAACCTTTTTGCATTGGGGACAAATCTTTTTCTCGTCGTGTGACCTCCATGTGTCGACTTCAAATATAAAAAAAAAAAGAAACGATGATTTAAATAATTATTATATATTTAAAATAATTTAACAATTAAATTAGTTAATTTAATAATAATACTTAATTTAACAATTAAATTATTAATTTAATAATAATAATAACTGTAATAATAATAATAATAATAATAATAATATTGTTATTATAATTTTACCACGGGTTGAATAAATTCTTGTATTATCCTTTTTCTTTTTATTAGAAATCGTAGTAGCGGTAGTTCGTTTAGTGCAGCTTGGTAATTTCAATATTTGTTCGGAATAATCCTAATGATAGAAACGAAGAATAAGAAAAAAAAAGAATGAATAAGAAAATAAATTAGAAAGATCGAAATAGATAAAACGAAAATAATAAAAATAATAATAATAATAATAACCAAATGTAATAAAAATTCTAATAGAATCGTTTTTCACGCGTTTAAAAAATAAAAAGAAAAATAATAATAATAATAAAAAAA
>QUOG01000024.1:1630515-1660847 GCA_010416905.1 Polistes dorsalis | reverse complement strand
ATCAATCTGAAATTTAATTTTTGTTTTGTTTTTAAGACATTTTAATTCAATTTTCAAAAAATAAAAGAGTTTATCATTTTTGAAATTAAGAAATGAATTTTTCTCATTGATCAATCTGAAATTGAAACGGTATATTCGAATAAATAAATTTTCTAAAGAAACACGCGTAAGAACTGTTTTTTTTTAATAAGTTAAATTTAGTTTCTATTACAGTTGATTTTATTCGAATTTATATGATGGGTAAAACGATTAGGGTCAAGTGTTAACCTTCCTTAAAACTTAAATTAGGGTTATTTCTATTCGATCGAATTGAATATTATCGACGAATCCTATTACCTTGATTAAAACAGAATATTACGTATCGCGAAGTTAAAGAAACAAGTTTTAGAAAAAGATACAAAAATGAAAGAAAGATGAAAGCAAGGAACATTTATTATACATATTAAAAAAAAAAAAAAAAAAATAGAAAACAAAGTATATCAGTTTGTTAGCGAGGTGGTCATCACATTTTCCCTTCGTATATTCTCGAAATTCTTTTCAAGAGTGCACGGAAGTATACTTTTCAGAAGAAAAATAAGAAGAAAAAGGTATGGAAGAGAAAAAGTAATTCTCAAAGTGTAAAACACACTTACTTACTTACTTACTTACTTACTTACTTACTTACTTACTTACGCACGCACGCAGAGAGGTGGTGGTGGTGGTGGTGGTAAAACATCACCACCACCAGCTTTTACTTGAATTCACCCCCTGGAGAATAAAAGTTCCGGCTTTAAAGTTGAAAGTTTTGGCGCTTTGGGGTTGGTCAGAAGAGAGAAAGAGAAATGAAAATGAGAATCAGAATAAAAGAGAGAGAGAGAGAAACAAAAGGGAACACGAAAAGTGATGAAAAGAAGGGATAACGATTGAAGGTAGAGTAAGAAAGGGATAGATAGAAAGGTAGGGTGAGAAAGAGAGGAAAAGGGGTGGGGGGATGATGGGTTGGGGTGGGGGGTGGGGGTTGGGAAAGAGAACAAAGATCTGCACAAAAGCTTGTCACGGATGGCGGACGCGAGCTAGCGTTCGTTTCCGTCGACGGTTTTAGGAACGAGAAAGGGGAAGAAGAACATCACGAAAATTCTGTAGTTTCTCTGGCTTTAGCTCATGCTAGTCTAGCTAGCTAGTACTAGCTAGACTAGCGTGCCACGAAACTAGACGACGCCGGACGTCCCTCGCATTCGAGATTATTCTACGATGGGGGCACGCTTCTCAAAACCCAGACACAACGTAGTCAAACTTTCCACTTCGCTACAGGATTTTGGGGCTGGTTCAACCACCCCCCACCCCCGTCCCTCATCCCTGTCCCCATTGTATTTTCATTAGTGACGGATCGGTTAATTCTTATTTTTGTTTGTTTGTTTGTTTGTTTCTTTCTTCTCCTATTTTTATTTTCATTCTCATCGTTTTTTCGTCAACGTATGTCTTCCGAATTTTCGAATTAGTCAACGAGTAAATAAATGTGTATGCGTTACGTTATCATTTATAGTTTTTTTTTTCTGACGCGTGAATAAATAATGTTGATGGTTATCCGACGCGAGAGAAAAATTTTCGTTTCGTTTAATCCGAGATAAAGTTTGATAGTCAATCAGATTTTTCCATATTATCTGAAACAATTTTACGATCTAAAAATCTTGGAAGAGTAAAAATAAAAAAATAAACTAATAATCAAACGTTACAAGAAATTCACGTACAGGTGTGCGTATACGTGCGTGTTCAACAATACAGAAAAATGAATAATATCATTTAATATACATTATATATACACACATATACAAAATGACCTAATTACAATCCTCTACTTCTTCGTATAAATTACAAATTATTCATAACAGAAATACAAATGAATTATTTATATGGGGGAAAAAAAATAACACAACAACAAATTGTAACGTTCGATCCGTGACGATGTTGTATCCTATATATTATAATGTTTTAAAAAAATAAATTACAAAGTTACGGAACGAATTTAAACGATATTATAATATTATCTAGAAAACCAATGAGCGGAAGAGATCATTTGTGTGTTAGTAAAAGAGAACAAAAAAAAAAAATTAAAATAAATTAAAAAAGAAAGAGAAAGAGAAAGAGAAAGAAGAAAGATGGGTGGGAGGAGGTGGGAGGTGGGGGATGGGGTCAACCTGAGAGAGAGTAGTATAACGTTCTTTTCATGGGTGGACGTTTTACACGGTAATGAATACTATGGTGTGTGTTCTGTCTCCGGTGTACCGCTCGGTTAAATGAACGAACCATGAATACCTCTCTCTCTCTCTCTCTTTCTTTCTTTCTCTGTCTGTCTGTCTGTCTGTCGGACAAGTAAAATTGACGGACAAGAGTTCGTGAAAGGCAGTAATTGAATTAGAGGTAGAACGAAGAAGAAGAAGAAGAAGAAGAAGACGATGTCCAAATGAGAAATAAGAGGAGGAAGATGAAAGAAGAACAAAGATAGGAAGAATACGACGACACGACGACAACGCGTGCTCGTTCGGTTCGTTCATTCGCTTATTCTCACACACACACATATATATATATATAGACACAGACACGGATACGAAGGCGCCGTTGGCAATGGGTCAGGAAATCAGGGCGCCTGGAATAAGTGCTGAACGAAGCGAGTTGTTGGAGAAGGGAAAAGAAAGAAAAAGAATAAGAATATAAGAAAAAGATAAAGAGAGAAAGAGAGAGGAAGAGAGAGAGAGAGAGAGAAATAAAGACTCGTTGAAGAGATGATCGGTACCGTTATTCTCGTCTACCTTTTACTTCTACTTCTTCGTCGACGTTCCGCAATTCCTCTTCTCTCTTTTACCTTCCATTTGCCAGAAATCTGCTTCTCTTACTTACAAAAATAAATAAAAAAAATAGGGTTCCATCGTAACACCGATATAAAGTGATCGGTGATCGGTTGAAGAATTTCTTACTTGTTAATTTCAACATTAATTTTATTCTTTTATTATTCTACATTTGAACTTTGAATTCTCGATCCATAGTTCTGTGATATTATTCGATCGAAATTTTTAAATAAAAAAACAAAATATGATTCTCGCTAAAGAGAATGAGATGATAGTTGTTTAAGAAAAGGAAAGAAAAGGAAAGGAAAGGAAAGGAAGATAGGCGACGAACAGATTTATAGCTTTTATGTATCGGCATCTCTGATACCGGACGGTATTATAGGCGGTATACTCATTAAATCCCCTCCCCCCTCCCCCTTCGTCTCCTTCCTCGACTATAGGTAAGAACGCAAGTTCAAAGAGTCCGGGATAATTGCTCAGCGCGGTCAGATAAGGTGGTAGAATACGATGAACACAGAAGAAAAAATAAAAATAAAAAAGAACAGAAAAAATATATAGTACATACATATACATATATATATATATATATGTGTATATATAGGGTGTGGAAAGAGTTAACGTGTTTCAGAATCTTTTACAAAGTATCTTCTTTATCCCCACCCACTTACCCCACCCCACCCCCCACAGTTATGTTCGTTGCAAAAAAAAAGAAAAAAAGAAATGCACGTTTACAGATCGTAGTTCTATCTAATTGGTAGGTGGTTTCTTCCGATGTTTTGTTTCGAACGGGGAAGGTATGGGGGAAAAGAAAGAAAGGGTTTAGATAATTGTACTTACTTCGATCGTGAAAAAAAAAAGGAAAGAAAAAATGAAAGAATGTGATAGTAGATGGGACTTTGTAGGAATAGAAAAGGAAAAGTTTAACTCGTCCTCGAACTGAATTCTAAGATAAAGACAGAGAGAGAGAGAGAGAGAGAGAGAGACAAAATGAGAGAATGAGAGAATAAGAGAATGAGAGAAAGAGAAGAGTAAAAGCTGATCGTATCTCAGCAACTATCATGGACGAGTAAACTCAGCAGCAGCAGCAGCAGCAACGTGTGGTGTATGGGCCAATGGAAAGTTACGGTCTAAGTTCTTCTTCTCTTCTCTCTCTCTCTCTCTCTTTCTTCGAGTTAGATCATTTATCTCTTCGGCTTACCAATAATAGATATTATTATCGTTTATCGTGGTAGCGTAGCAAAAGGGCTGGACCTTAAGCCGGCCCTTTACCATTAGACCAAACAGCCTTTATACTTTCTTATCGCAATGCCACCAGGACTTCCTTTCCCATCTATACCTACTTACTCTACTACCCCTCCCCCTCCCTCTACCCCTTCCTCTTCTTCTTCTCATCCCCCAACTCGTTTCTTGTCGATGTATAACCCTTCGAAAAAAGTGAAATCGTAAAAAAAAACGAGGGGAAAGTTAAAGAAAACAAATGTCTATACTTACCGGCCTAAACCACCCCCCACCCCGTTCAACCTACCCCATCATCTCTGTTTGAATCTTTTAAATTTGTTCAACTAATACTGTATCGAAGTTATCATATACTTATATCGTTTAAATTTTATTTTGTTCAATGTTATATGCCGAAATTTTTCATTTAAATTGAATTTATTTACAATGAGAGAATTTATTTATGATAGAACTTCTTTGGAATTTCTAAATAAATCGTGTTATTTTTTTTTATTTTCAAGATAAGAAAGTGGATAAGGAAAGGAAATTATGGTACTTAATTATTTATATATTTGCACCGTTATATTATTCTTTTTAGTATTTTTAGGATTTTATTAGATTTATTAGATTTATATAAAAAATAAAAAAAGAATTAAAATGCATGTATCTCGTTGTTAGATAAATATATATATATATATATATATATATATATGTAAAAGCATGGTATAATTTTTATACTTTTCCTATAGATAAAATCGTTATGGACGAGGTGATTTTTTAATAATAAATTTATTGCACTTTTATTAATCGATATGTGACGATTTATCGTGTTCAATGTAATCGATAGTTCTCATAGATTCAATATTTCTCTCTCTCTCTCTCTCTCTCTCTCTCTCTCTCTCGTTGGATGTTGTCAATAATAGAGTTACGAACCGAACACGGCATATTGTTGAAGCAAGGCATATTGCCAACGTGATCTCAAGTGTATATATGCTGCGTCAGAGGTATTGCATATAATGCAGTTTCACGGTGCTTAGAATCCGATCGTCATCTCCTACCTTCAATTTCGTATGAAACTATACGATCGATGTCTAGTACTAGAATTGTGTCCAGAGAAGAAGAAGAAGAAGAAGAATGTTCTATTTTTCCTATTCGAGTTTCAACGAGAAAATAATAATAATCCAATTAACTTGAATGATTTTTTTTTCTTAATTACTTTACCTTTTGTTGTATCACGGTAGAATGAATAACGCATCGTACGAATAAAAATTCATCATAATATTAAAGTGAATTCTTTTAAGTTCGAACGTTTATTGTGTTATAAATCTGCATAATGGATTGTTTCTTGTAAAATTTACTTTGGAAATGTTAATAGAAAAAAAAATATGCACGAACTTATTGGTTCATTTTAATGTACCATGACCGGTCAAATGAACTGTGTCCTGTAATTTGTACAAAATTCATACATCATTCATTTCTAAATAAAATATTATATATTGTTCATTATTCAATTGACTAAAATCTCATATTCTATATAAAAATATATATAATATATATATTTTATTATTAAAATATAAAAAAATATAAGTATAAAATAATAAAATAAATAAATTATAAATATAAAATAAATAAAATAAATATAAATATAAAAATTATATTTATTATTAAAATATATTTTTTTTAATAGGTATATATTTTAAATCTCGTTACGTTTAGTATTAATCAATATTATCTTATTTCAATAATAATAATAATAATAATAAAATATATATAAAAGTTTAGAACAAATGTAGGGGAAAACTAAGGGGAAACATTATTCAGGAAATGATTTAGATATAATGATAAGAGAAAATAATATGACCGCATCTGGCCCGTACGAGTCATCATGATCCAAAAGTACACAACGATACGTATGGTCATATTTTCTCTCTGTATGAACAATTTGTACAAGACGACAAAGTCCAAGAGAGAGAGAGAGAGAGAGAGAGAAAGAATGAGATGGCTACTAGTTGATTAGATTCGGATAGTAGACGGTAGTAGACGTTTTCTAACGGTACATTACGAGCAAAGTTGATTCCTTTCTTCTTAAGCCTTTCTCATCTCAAATAAGAGAATTTATGATTAATAATAAACCTTTTACAGTGACTAGCTAAAATATTTCAACACACTTTCGTCACGAAATAATTGATTAATTTATAATAAAATATTAGCCAAAGGGGATAGTTATTATTAAATAATAAAAAAAAATTCAAAGTTATCTCTATTCAAATATTTTTCTGAGGTTTCAACATTCCATTAAATTTATAAGAAATAAAATCATAACGTAACTATTGTATATATAATATTTTAATTTGTTTAAAAGTTTATTTATACGATCTAAAGAGTCAAACCTTTTCCTCGATATATGTGTAATATAATATACTTTATTATACTAAAAATAAAGTATATATATTTTAAATATTTTCACCAAAGAAAAAAAAGAAGAAAAAGGGAAACAAAAATAATTAAATTATTCGAACCGATGATGAAACATTAAAATTATTAACAAAAAAAAAAAAAAGAAAGAAAAACAACGCGTTATTATATAAAAGAACAAAAGGGAAGAAAAATAAAAATATATATATAAAAAAAAAAAAGAGAGAGATAGAAAGAGAAAAAGATGTAGGACAAAGACAGAACATTAGCGTACTCAAAGTCAAAGCAACCAACGAGAACCAACGAGAGAATTAATTTAGCAAACTCTGAATACTCCCTCTATCTCTCTCTCTCTCTCTCTCTCTCTTATTAAACGGATATTCGTATACAGGATGTTTGTGTCGACCCTTTCTATTCTCGAAGGGTCACACACAGAACACTCGAAGCTAGCTTAGCTAGGGTAGGTCTCTCCATAGTGCCAGTAAATTGAACCGATTTCGTGAATATGCCTTTGGACACGGACGCTCTACCAATCGTAGTAACAGCGTAACAGAGAACAAAGCTCAATTTAGTTCGCGAAAGCTCGCAGCGGTGAGCTTCCGGATTCTACATAGGATATATACACACACAGATACATACATATATACATACGTGTATATACACGTGGGTGCGTGGGTGTGTGAATGTATGCATGCATGCATGCTCGGTGACTTCTCTAACGATTCTACTCCTATTTCTATATCTTTCTTCCTTTATCTATTTTCTACACTTCCTTCACCTACCCACCCCCCACACACCCCCCTTTACTTCGATCGTCAACGCGTGATATGAAATTAAGTTCAAAGTGAAGTGGGTAGAAAAGAAAGTCTACTATTTTCTATCTTTTATTTTTGTCAATGGAATTAATAGGATGTTTGTATATTTATATGTGTGTGTGTGTGTGTGTGTGTTGTGTATGTGTATTATTTATTTGTATATTTTTCTTGTTCCTTTTTCTTTTCGAATGATTTTAAATTTTTTCATTTTTTTCTATTTTACTTTTAATTCTTTATAATTTTATTTATTCAAATTATTTAATAATTCGCTTGACGTTAAACAATTTTTTTTTCGAATTTACCCTTTTTATATAAAAGATATTATATTCTGTTTTATTAAATAACGTTATTTAAATTGGAAACGGGGTTAAGTCAGCTCGTAAATCCATGATTTTGTATTTCTTTGAAAAAAAGAAACAAAGAATAAAAAAGAAAATATTAAACGTTAATTATTATTACCAGGTTGAAAGGTAAAATAAAAAAAATTGTCTTTTATCGTAGTTATACCCGAGGATTATTAAATAAAGTTAATTAATAAAATTGAATGGGGAAAAAAGAAAAACAAAAAAACGTATGATCATAGAGAAATAATATTAACCATTGACATATAAACGATATCATTTTACACACATACACATACGCATACGTGTGTTACACGAATCGTATTATTTTTCATTCGATCATCGCGTCGTTACGAAACGAATAAGAGAATATAATATATGATATAAAACATAATACAACAAAAAAAAAAACAAATATGATAAAATAAATTTCAACATCGATACGAATAAAACATCATCGTCACTTGTAAGTAAACCAACTAAAAAAGTTACATATTGAAGATTCCAGTAAAACGATACTTCAATTACGAGTCAAATTCATCGTACAGCAAATTTTCTTTTGGTTTTACCATTCGTCTATCTATAATATAAACATCGATAGTGCAAATAGAAAAATTTCAACTCGAGTGTGTTTTTTTACCTTTTCCCCACCTCACACTCCCCTTTTACACTCGTAGACATAAAATACACACCCCCCCCCCCCCCCCCCCCCCCGTTTCTTTCTCTTACTTTGCATGTACACGTTGTCATGTAACTTTTTTAACAAAAAAGTAGTCAAAAAAAGGAAAAAAAAAATAGAAACAGAAAGAGAGAGAGAGAGAGAGAGAGAACACGTTTAGCGCAATACGGCGGTCCTGTGACGCTGTTGGAAATGGAAATGGAAATGGAAGTGTGTCAGGAGGTCAATGGACCTCTTTCCTTTTCCAGATTTTCCTTCTCTCTTCCTCTCTCTTCTTCTCTCTCTCTCTCTCTTTTTCTATTTTTCTTTAGTAATTTTCTGTCTCGTTCTTTTGCACGGGGCCGTGTTTCTCGTCGTTCCCCTTTCGTTTCGTTCTCATCGTTTTCACCGATGCATTAGCCCCCGACACGAATCTTTCGCTTTTCATCGGACCCTTAACTTTGACTCTTTCCTTTTTCATCCCCCTCTCTTCCTCTCTCTCTCTCTCTCTCTCTCTCCCTTTCCACGGTTCATGGAATTCCCTCCGGACGTCGAACTCGTGGAGAGAATCTTAGCTCAAAGTGATCTAAGAGCCTCCGCCTTTTCTTCCCCGAGTATTCTATTTTCTCGTCGTTTGAAGCATTAACCACTCTCCACGAAAGATTTTTCTCAAGGTTCATCGACAATTTCTCTCTCAATCTTCCGTTATTTTTCTTTTACCTTTATTTTACTTTACTTTACTTTACTTTACTTTCCTACCTTTTCATGGTTATAAAAATAATATATACCTACTTATCTTCGAATCATTCGGATTTATATCGATTTGATGTTAACGGAATTGCTATTTTAAATCAACGAACTAAACATATTATTCTTTTAAATCGTTATATTTATCTATGGGTTATATTTAATGGGATTTAATGTTATTGTCAATCGAATGAAAAGTCGTATAAATTCACACGTTACGATATAATTGTTGTTAAAATATTAAATCATTAATAGAAAAAGAAAAGAAAAGAAAGAAAGAAGGTAAATCATTCGTCATTCCATTCATAAGTTTTTTGACTATCAAATTTATATTTCAGATTATTCTAAAGATATTCGCTTTATTTATCCTTGGAAAATTATTTCTCATGCATATTTATATAGAAATTTTACATAACTTTTATACAATATGTGATCTATTATATATCAGTTAATAATAAAGTGATATCAATGGTTAAAAGTTAATCGTAAAATCGCGTGTTTAAGTTGAATCAAGATGAAGATATAAAAAAAGGTGTTACGTTTAATTAGAAATTCACGAGTTTAACGTTGCACGAATGATTAATGGTGACACTCCAACGTGATTATTTATCTCGACGTATTGAAAGAGAGTATATATATAAGAGTATAATAATCACCACCATAAAAGTATCAAAATAAAAAATACATTACTCGGATTGTAATATCAACCGGTATATAAAAGATAAAATTATTGAAATAACGTTTGTAGGAATAAAACTACCTTTGACATTAAATCGGTGAAAGTTAGATGCTTGCCGCCGTTTATAGTCGTCGATTTCGTGTCTAACCGTAGTGGTGTCTAACGTTTGAAAAGTTTCACGTAGCAATGGTGAAAGTAGGAGGATGACTCATTCTCTTCTTCTACACGATCTCGATTCTTCGAATGGACAGAAGACAACTTGCTTTCTTACATGGTGGTTTGTGATGGTGGTGGTGGTGGTGGTGGTGTTATGCACCGATAAACCGTAACGCCACTCGTCCCCTTTCTTCTTCTTCTTCTTCTTATCTCATACGAGACTCTAGGAAACTTGTTCGAGATAAACTCAAAACGTTAGTCTCTATTTTGAATGACTTGAATGATTTGAAAAGTATTCACTATAATACAACATGCTATACAGATACAGAAACTAGATTCACAAACGTTTTCTTAAGAATATTATTATATATGGGTTTTATTTTTTTTTTTCTTCGATTGAAATGCACGAGAAATGATACTTTAAAAGTGTCCCACGTGTTTTTCTATTATTATTATTATTATTATTATTTTATATTTAATTTGAAAATTTTGTCTTAACACGGTAATGAGCAGTTCTAAATTTTTCTAATATAAAATAATATTAATGCAATATACGATAAATTAGGAAAAGAACAAAATAAAACATCTCTGTTAGTTTTTTTTTTCTTTTTACGATAAAAACATTATTTTTCGTAAAATTTTCTTAAAAATCGTTTCGTATCAAGATCCAAATTTTTTCTATGCATGCAAAGAAAATAGAAGAGAAACAAAAATGATAAGATAAGTATAAGAAAAATAAAAGTATAAAATTCACTTAAGTAAAACTCGAAAATCTCAACTCCCCTCCTCCCCCTCTTCCCCATTTCTAGCTACTCACAGAGCTCTAATCTCTGAAATCTCGTTTGAAATCGTTCGTCCTTGTTCATTTTTTTTTCTTTTTTTTCAATCCGTGTTTAGTATCCGTGTTTTCGCGGATTTTGACACGCACTTTTTCGTTCGACGACGGACTATAATAAATCCGTAGAGTATGAGAGGAGGTAGGATGCTGATGGGCAATAGTGGTAGCCGTTGTGTAAATCTCGTTGTTTATGATCGAATGAATGCTTTATAGACCAGAAATTCGGACGGATTGTTATGACCATCGAAGCGTTTACCCTCTGCCCTCGTGCTCGCGCCACTTTTGTTTGCTTTAAAACACTCTACACACATATATGTGAGTTTGTGTATATTAAAACGTTTAGCGTGTTTAGCGTATCCTCACACACAACAGAAGCAAGTTTACGTAATCGTTAAAAATGTTAGTAGTGCATACAATATAAACGTGTTCGTTTTCCATAATGTTGAACGCTTCTGCTATTGGGTGGCATATACTATGCTGCCACTCATCGAATCTACGATAATATGTGTGTGTGTGTGTTTGTTTTCACCTCTTCTATTCCCCCAATACTCGTTGTTACCATAGTAACACGCGAATAGTATAACACCTATCGTAAACACGCGTTTCCTACCGAATTCACGAGGATTCTCTCTCTCTCTCTCTCTCTCTCTCTCTATATTAATTTTTTATCAATCATTTTCAGTAGAATGCATTTTCTACTCTTTCGATTTTAAAATGTATGTATGTATATATATTTAGGAGAGAAAATTTAACGAGTTAGAAAAAATTATTATTACACGCTCGATGTTTTCTCAATGCAAAATTCGAACACGTTGGTTTTACAATTTTTATATTACGAGTACTATACACGTACTAAGTTACGAATCTTTTCACATGGTAGTCTTCTACGAAATATTCAACGAAACTATTACTACTACTACTACTACTACGTGTGTTATATATCATCTCATTTCGTAAGGTTTTACATTTGCGATTCGGAGACCCCCGGGTGCATTTCCTATTTTCTTTTTTCTTTTTTTTTTTTTTCTTATTTGTGTTTACAATATATTCACGCTTCATCTACTTTCTCTTTTACTAGAACTCGTAAATATGAGAAAAAGTTTTTTACATATCACATATGTATTCATCCAAAAGTAAAATATAAATATATATATATATATATTTTTTTTTTGTTTTTGTAAAGAAAAATATTCAATCCTTTTACTCATAAGTTTTTAAACAACAACAAAATTTATCTTCGAAAGTATTGATTTTTCTTTTACGAATATCCTATATATTTATATAATAATTCTTAACTTTTAAACAATAGTGTATATATATATATATATATATTTTGATACGTAATATTAATACGTATTGTTTTACACAAAATATACTTTCTAATAAAAGTCAAAATTCGTTTAACCAAAATGATGGTTGCATCTACCTGTATATACACATACACATATAAATATATATACACGCGTATGTGTATGAACGTGTCTTTTTTTTCTATGCATATTCCGCAGATTCGCTGATCGATCCAACGCATATACATACACATACACATATACATATATATTTATGTATAAATCTTTTTTGAGCTCACGAATAACTGTACCTTCTGACCCAACCACCCACGCAACTCTATGGAGAATTATATTGGGTGTCGAGAGAAGGACGTCCACCACCATACCACACAACACCATCGAGAAGATACTTTTGTTGTTGTCAGTCCCAATGCCAATTCTTTTTTTCGATCAAATCGAATATGGTTGCAACCTTCCTCTACCTATTCTCCACTCTTTCACTCATTTTTTTTGACATACGTCATTCATCGTAAAACACCATCACGAGTTATTCATAATTTTTCATAAATAAATTCAAGTGAATCTTATTAAATTTATCATCAATCACATTATTATTTATTTATTTGTTTAATAATTGATTTATATAATACATTACTGGTTATTTAATAATAATTAATAATAAATATAATAATTTATAGTTCTTCTTCTTCTTCTTCTTCTTTTGTTTTTTTTCGACTATTTTTATGAATTCATTTGAAAATAATCAATTTCAATGAACGGTTTAATATATGCGAATGTGAGAGAGAAAGTTAGATAACAAAGAGAATAAAGTTTGTTTAAAGGTAAGCATAAAGACTTTTATGTTACCTAATAAGTCTACTTAATTAGTAAAGAGGAAAGACATGCAAGTGATGCGCAACCCATGTAAAAGGAACATCAACTTCAGTTGCTTAGTATATTTTCTCTCATCATCTTTCACGTAGGTACACATTCCCTTCTAGCGTACCTTCAAGGTACTCACACACCTTAACGATACTTAGCATCCGTCTGCAAGTAAACGAGTAAACTTATATATACACGTATACAAAACTCTACTTTTCTACCCTAGACAAACTCCCCTTCTATTACTTGCCAAAGAGAAGTTTGGAAGTTCTACGAATAATTATTAAACTACATTTTTCATTAATATATCAAACTATTTATATATATATACAGGATGTTCCATATAACTCTAGTCAAGATTTTTCAATTACTTGCGATAACCTGACAAAAAAATACCTTTAAACAAAAGTTGATCTGTTTCTTTTGAGATTGACTGTACATTGCAATAAGAAAAATTTCGAGACAAATTTTTCTTTTTAAATGTTCTTTAAGTCTATCTTTATTTTTTTTAAATAGCACTTAGTATTTTGTAAATTTTGCATTGTATTAATATTATGTAAAATTGCAATTGTATTTTGTAAATACAGCAATTGCAATCTTTGAAAAGTTCGGTTAAATATTTTTCATACTTATAGCAAGCGGATGTTAATGATTTTTATATTAGATTAAAGTACACTCTTTTTTCTACACGTAGAATACTTTGTCAAGTTATAAATCGATCTGTAAATATTCATAAAATATCAAGGAATGCAATGCTGTAAATTGTGCATCTTTGCAATTTCTTTGAAAAGTTCGGCTAAATATTTTTCATACTTATAGACAACGAATTTTAATGATTTTTATATTAAATTAAAGTACATTCTTTTTCCTACATGTAGAATACTTTGTCGAGTTATAAATCGATCTGTAAATGTTCATAAAATATCAAGAAATGCAATGCTGTAAATGGTACATCTTTGCAATTTCTCTGAAAAGTTCGGCTAAATATTTTTTATACTAAACGTAAATAGATTTTAATGATTTTTATATTAAATTAAAGTACACTCTTTTTTCTACACGTAGAATACTTTGTCGAGTTATAAATCGATCTGCAAAGGTTCATAAAATGTTAGAGAATGCAATGCTGTAAATTGTGCATCTTTGCAATTTCTTTGAAAAGTTTCGGTAAATATTTTTTATACTAAAAGTGAATAGATTTTAATGATTTTTATATTAAATTAAAGTGCACTCTTTTTTCTACACGTAGAATACTTTGTCGAGTTATAAATCGATCTGTAAATGTTCATAAAATATCAAGGAATGCAATGCTGTAAATTGCGCATCTTTGCAATTTCTTTGAAAAGTTCGGCTAAATATTTTTTATACTAAAAGTGAATAGATTTTAATGATTTTTATATTAAATTAAAGTACACTCTTTTTTCTACACTTAGAATACTTTGTCAAATTATAAATCGATCTGTAAATGTTCATAAAATATCAAGAAATGCAATGCTGTAAATTGTACAACTTTGCAATTTCTTTGAAAAGTTTCGGTTAATATTTTTTATACTAAAAGTGAATAAATTTTAATGATTTTTATATTAAATTAAAGTACACTCTTTTTTCTACACGTAAAATACTTTGTCGAGTTATCAATCGATCTGTAAATGTTCATAAAATATCAAGGAATGCAATGCTGTAAATTATACATCTTTGCAACTTCTTTGAAACATTCGGGTAAATATTTTTCATACTTATAGCAAACGAATTTTAATGATTTTAATATTAAATTAAAGTACACTCTTTTTTCTACTCGTAGAACGTATAAAAATATATAAAACAAATGAAAAATCAACCAAAAAAATATTACATATTATAATATCATTTTATTTTACTTCTTTAAATATTATCTCGAAAAAATCCATAGACACCAACGAGGTGAAAAGAAAGAATGTCGAGGAGTATGGGGTTCGGGGAGTTTGGTGTCAGCTCAGCTTTTGGATTCACTGACACGTTAGAATAAAAAACTTTGAGAAACGTTTCTGTAATACATGTAACATCCCTCCCCCGTCCCTCATCTCTATGCAATTCTCTGATCCGTCCTACGTAGTATGTAAATACGTGGTTCAAATGTATTACGCGTGTGTTAGTGTTGAAACTCTTGATGCTATTTCAATGTATAACCTGTTTATACTATATACGTGATATATATTTATATGTGTGAGTGTGTGTTGTATATATGCTTGTGCAAACTGGAATCATATAGGATAGTTCTTCAAAAGTTATACGAGTAGCCCGGATATTACATCCCATGCAAGCTCACCATTTTATTTCATTCTTTCACTTCACTCTCTTTCTCTCTCTCTCTCTTTTTGATGCCAGATAAAGTGAGAGAGAGAGAGAGAAAGAGAGAGTCTTTCTTGTCACGGGGAACGACTTTTGTTTCTGACGTCTGGCTTGGCTCGACTTCAGGAGGATTGGAGAAAAGTCTAAGGGTAAAGGGTAAGGGTAAGGGTAAGGATGAAGGGGATAGAAGGGGCTGCTCTCTCTCTCTCTCTCTCTCTCGTCTAGATATTCTATTCCACTTGGCGCTACTCCACCAGACTTTTCTCAGCCCTTTTTTTTCGGATTTTCCTGGCTCCTCTTTACTTTGACGATTCATGCTGGTAAAGTACTGGGATGAAACGAAGTAGAAGAAGAAGAAGAAGAAGAAGAAGTAGAAGGAAAAAAAGGGCATGTAAAGTCTCTCTCTCTCTCTCTCTCTTATTTTTTTTTTTTTTTTTTTTTTTTAGATCGATATGATTGAAACTTTCTTCCTAGACCATTATCCAACACCCCCATTATTTCTTAAAACGTCAAGATCCTTTACGAAGATTTTCGTTGTTTGTTTTTTTGTTTTCTTTTAAGTACTGACGATTTTCTTCCCCTCTCCTGTTTGATTTTATTTCTATCAGATCGATGTATATTTTTTTTTTGTTTCCCTCTGCCATTACCTGCAAATATTCTCGGCGAATATCTTTCCTTTCTTTTCCAACTACCCCCACACTCCACCCCACCCCACCCCACCTCTACAACCCTTTAACTTTCTTCCTTTCGTATTACCGTGCATATTTTATATCGTGTTTTGCATCAGAGAAAATGCGTTTTAATAAAAATAAATTTTGTAACGCGATGAAACGTATGAATCACATCCCATCCCATCCCATCCCATTTTCCATCTAGCGCGCAGTAGTTATCTGTCAATCTATCTATATCTATCTATTTATTAATCTATCAGAGACGAGATAGATCGTAGAAATAAAATTCTCGTTTGGTAATAATTTATAATATTATTCCTGTAAAAATATCTCTCGTCTTTCGCGATATTATTATTATTATTATTATTATTATTATTATTATTATTAACGTCAAAAACCTATAATAATAATAATAATAATAATAATAATAATAATAATAATAATAATTCTCATCGTGTTTCTATTCCAAAATGTCAATATTATTTTTTTACAAAACGTTTAACAATAAATTCTCGTATAATAAACCAAACGAATATTACGAAAAGGGAAAAAAATAAATAAAAATAAAAAAAATAAAAATGAGTAAAAAGAAAAGTGAAGGAGGTGAGAAGAAGTGGGGGAAATAAATCAACGAGATATTCCAAATCCAGTTTTCTTCTGCATAGAAATTGCATACGAATTTTTCTCGAAATTGTTATATGCCTTATCTTCTCTCTCTCTCTCTCTCTCTCTCTCTCTCTCTCTCTTTCTATTTTCAAACCGAGATTACAAACGTGACCACAGAACATTCAAAGTGACCGGTACGTATCACCACTCTTAAACGTTCTCTCTGAATTCTCTTCCCCCTTTCTCCCCAAACAACCCCTAAACTTGCTCACCCTTTCTAACTATCTCTCTCTTTCTTTCTCTCTTTCTCTCTTTCGTTCGTTCGTTCGTTCGGTTGCTCTTTCGTTGCATCCATTATTCATACTCACGGGTATTCAAATAAAGTAAATAGAATTTATGCCTGTCCCTGTGGCACTTTAAGACCTGGCCCAGGCGTGTGTCTGATTGTGAAAATGTAGGTGCGTTGGGACAGAACTAGGATGGATGGATGGATGGATGGATGGTTGGTTGGTTAGATGGATGGATGGATGAATCAATGAATGCATGGATAGATAGATAGATGGGTGGGATGATAGAAACCCGAGTTTCGATCGATTTCTTTATATAACACATTATATACACCCCCCCCTCAAACCCTCCGGCAATGCTAACAATGCCTGGCGTTAGGCAATGTACACAATACCTGACCCGCCAACTTTTCTCTGACATTTTATGAACCTTTGCGGATTGATTTATAACTCGGAAAAGTATTCTACGAATAGTAAAATGAGTGTACTTTAATTTAATATAAAAAATATTAAAAAGAAAATTTTCTATGCAACTTTTTTTTATTGCTAAGTATATCAATGTATGTCAATCATAACAAAACAGATCAACTTTTGTTTGAAGGATCTTTTTGTCAGATTATCGCAAGTACTTGAAAAATCGTGACTAGTGTTATGTGGTACACCCTATATATATTTATATACACACACATGTAAAAAAAAAAAATGTGAAATGAGTCGGTAAATCTAACGTTAACTTTAGAAATACTTTCCCGTCTATTTCCACTACTTCTTCTATTATTTCTTTTTTTTTTATTTATTTTCCATTCTTATCAAACGTTAAATGGGACGGTAGGGGGATGGTGGGAGGGGAGGGTGGCGAGGGGAGGAATTTCTTCAGGAAGAAATACGGCCACGCGCGCCCGTACGTACCGGACTCTCGCGTTATCCGTTAGTTTCCGTAATTTACGATACGGTAAAGTCGTATAATGCGATGACATTTAGAAATATCGCGTGTCCGGGCTAACGCGTCCTGCCTTTTGCCTTGGCTTGGCTTACCTTGCTTGCCTTACCTGCCTTACCTGCCACCACCTACACGTACTCGTTATAATCGTGGGAGTATTCTCTCTCTTGATGTTGTAAATAATGTTTGTTTTTCATAAGGCGTATTAGGAAGAAGCAGGGTGAGGAGGGTGAGCAGGGAGAACCCCCCCCCTCTCTCTCCCCTATAAGCAAACGCAATAAGATGTTCCATATCCTACCTGTACTGTCTATAAATTATTATACACGGAATAATTTATATCTAACTCTTCTATATATTATATTTTCATTAACCTTTTTTTCTTTTTATTTTTATTTTTTTTTGTTTTTTTATTTTATTATTTTTCGCATCGAACGAACGAATGAACGGAGCCACCTTCAAAGAATTTTCCGTTCTTATTCGTCTATGAATTATTTGAATTATTTACGTAGACGAATAATGGGGTACGCGATCAAAAGTTAATTGATAATTGGTGTGTAATTATTTATGTAGGCAGTGAAATAATGAATAACGGTAATTAACATCTAATTATGATTCCTTTTGTGAAATCTTCTTCTTTCCATTTTTTTTTTTCTTTTTTTTTTTTTTTCACGATTATTCATTCCCTTTGACAGTATTTCTTACCTGAGACAATGAATCTTTTAAATAAAAGAAAAAGAAGAAGAAGAAGAAGATGAGGAGGAGGAGGAGGAGGATGAAAAAAAGACACACACACACACACGTACACACACGTAAAATGTAAAATTTCACGTTGATAGAAGCACAAATTTACGAATAGGAACAAAATTAATTTAACAAAGTAGGAGTATTAAAAAAAAAAGGATGAAAAATAAAAGCGAATGAAAATGTGGTAGAAGAAGGAGGGGACAGAAAAATAGATAATAAAATAGACAAATAGGAGATAGAGATAAAGAATAGGTGTAAATCGTTGGTAGTCGATGCAACGTGCGTTTAACGGAATTAATTTGTACCGGGTGCAATTGTGCAATTGTGCAGCATGTGCGCACGCAAAAAAAAGAATTCTTCGTTGAGATTATTAACGCCGCCGCGGTAACATTTAAAACGAACACCACCACCACCACCACCACCACCACCACCACCACCACCACCATCCCCCCTTCCCCTTCCCCTTCCCCTTTTGGTATATTGCCATTTGTAAACGTTTCCATTATTCATATACACGGAATGTATTTGAATAGAGTAAATGGAATTAATGTTTCACCCCCCCCCTCTCTCTCTCTCTCTCTCTCTAATACCCCCTACCCCCTTCCACCCCTTTCCCTTTTTCCCCTTCTCTTGTATCTTCGACAACGAGTGTCTTTGAATTAATGCAATTGCAGAAATTCGAGGTCGACCATTTATATACAATAACATTTGTTCTCGACACGTTTATATAAATTAATAATAATTTGTTTAAATAATTTTCCTCTCCTTATTAGAGAGAAATTTATATATATATATATATACACGTATATAATTAAAGAAAGAAATTATTATAAAATTTATAAGAGATTTAAAATTTATATATTCATAATATATATAATTAATTATTAATATAATTATTATTGTAATATATATAATTAATTATTAATATAATTATTATTGTAATATATATAATTAATTATTATATATAATTATTATTGTAATATATATAATTATAATTATTATATATAATTATTATATAATTGTATTATATAATATGTATAAATATATGTGTGTGTGTGTGTGTGTGTGTGTGTGTATCTTTATCAAATAGAATTTCGTATTTCAATAACGTTTCATATATTTTCATGTTTCAGGTAGGTACTTAGTAAACGCGTTTAGTTTAATATATATAAACTATCAAATGCGCAAGATTGTGTAAAAGGAGGAAGGAAGAATAAGAAAATGAAGAAGATGATGATGAAGAAGAAGAAGAAGAGGAGGAGGAGGAGGAGGAAGAATTAAAAGATGATTCCTTTGAGAGTGAGTAGTAAAAATAAAAAGGAAAAAGAAAAAGAAGATAAATTGAAAAAAAAAGAATTGTGAAAGAAGGGAAAAGGGGAAAAAAAAAAGAAATTAGAATTATGAAGGGATGAAAAATAAAGTATGAAAAGGTTCGTAAATGAATCCTTTCAAGAGATCGCTGAGAGGATAATTAGATGATTAAAGATCTTTCATACTTAGTATTACGTTTTATATTATTCTTGATAGGTGGTATTACTTGGTTTGTTAAATAACTTATCGTCCTTTTTTTTTTTTTTTTATATATTTTTATTTTTTTTATTCTTCTCGTTCAACTTTTATCGAAATAAAGTCGGACAGAGTAAAATGGAATAACGTTTCATCCGTTCGCGGAATAAAAAGTTTTACGAAAAATGTGAACTTTGAATTTAGAAAGAAAGAATGAAAGAAAAAAAGAAAATATTTCTTTACGGAAAAAAGTAAATGAAATTCGATAGGTGAAATAAAAAAATCTTCAAAAATTGTTCTCTTTTTCCATAGAATGATTTTTTTTATTCCGATAATAATAATAATAATTAAAGTTAAAATTGTTTTCAAGGAATTCCATTTCAAATGGGTGGGGCAATTATGTAATGAACAATCAAAGCAAAACCTTTTTTTTATTCGTTTATTACTATATAAATGTATGGTTGATCGTATAAACCTCTGTTAGGATGATCCTAGCACGTTCGGATTACGAAATGTCAAGCGTGAAAGGACGAACATTCCTACGTTAAAGAATCTACCTAATGCAAAAGAACATTTCTCTAACGCGTATCGTGTTTTAATCTTTGAAAGGTTAATCGTAAAAAAAAAAAATAGAAAAAAAAAAAAGAAAAAAAGAAACGAATTCACGCGATATTTTAATCTAATCGACAGATCATTTTGAAATCGCGTTAAAACAAAATTATCAACCTAAATAATAATATTTTCTAATTAAATGTGTTAGAAAGAAAATAATTATTCCAGAAATTATTGTGCATCATCATTTTACAGAATTAATTTATTAACAAAATATCAGATATTCTTTATACCTGTAAAACGTGTTAATAATACGACTAAAAATTGATTTTAAAAAATAACAAATAAAATAAAATAAAATAAAAAGAAAACGGTCAACGATAGAAAGAGATAAACAATCGCAGTGGATTGGTCATCTTTCGTCGTCGGATTTAAACTCGATCCAAGTATTATGGGGTCGGGTAAATGGGAGAAGGGGGGGAGAAGAAGGGGGGGGGGTTTGATGATTTCAACTATAGCGGATGGCGACATCAAAGGGTACGAAGAGTAAAACTCATTTTAAAGGAGATCCAACAGATAGGTCGAAGATAGTGCGAAGCAATCAACTTACTCCATTCTGTTCCCTCCTCCCTTTCGCATTATACCCCCTTCTCCCATTTCCCCCCCACCACCACCCTCCGTTTTTCTTCTTTATTAATACAACTCGTTATTGCATCGTACCTCGAGTCCCCCCCCCCTCTTTTTCTTCCTTCGTAGATCATCTTACTCGTTAAACGTGATGATGATTATGATGATGATTATGATGATGATGATGATGATGATGATGATTTTCTATTTCTTATTTTTTTTTTCCTCTCCGATCTCCCCTTCTCTATCTCAAGTTTACCACCATCACCCCCCCTCATTTACCTTTTTAATATTAAATTTTTTCTTTTAACAATTAGATATTTTATCCGATTTGATTATCTAACGAATTTAATTTCAAACCACCCCAACCTCTTCTCATCTTTTTTCTTTTTCTGTTTATTTTTATACAGGTAATTTTCTCGTATAATACACCACTCTTATAACGGGGTTTCAATATAATATTATAAAAAAAAATTTGCGACAAATCTTTGTACATTATCTATACTTTTCAACATGATTTTTGTCTTATAATATATTTATAAAATGAAATTATTTGAAAATAATGAACTCTCATCATATAATACGGTATTTTCTAGGAATCTATCTACCATTTTATAAGAGGATTACATTTATATATAGATATATAAAAATATATATATAGGGTGATCAACCAACTATCGTATCAGTATCTAAATATATTCGTTATTTTTTATAATATATAAAAAAATGTTATATACAAAAGTTATATATGTAAAGAAGAAATAAATAAATGTACATAAGGTAGTGTCAATATTTTTAGGGGGGGAACATGAGTGGGGGGGGGGGAAGACGTACAAAAATTCTTAATAAAATCTCTTCATTTTTTTACAAATAAATTCACATATTTATTTTTTCTATATAACACGATAACGTAATAATTGTAATAATTTTTTGCATGAGTAGAGAACGTACAGAAGTTTATTAAATCATTTTCAATTTTTTAAAAAATAAATTTGTGAATTTATTTTTAACAAATAACAAAATATAAATACAAAATGATTTTAATAGTTGTTGGATCACCCTTTACATATATATATCTGTATCTTTCTACTTGAAACAACAATCATTTTACACCACTTTCGTTTGTATCGTTTCACGAGAAGAAGGGTTTGTCTTATATTCTATCCTTTTATTTCTATCCTTTCACGAGAGTACTCCTTCATTGTAATCCGTTTATTTGATCTCACGGGTCGATCGTATTGAAGCAGAACAAATGGCATCTATCTATCTATCTATCTATCTATCTACCCACCTCCCAACCCCCTCTTCTCATTCTTTCTCTTTCTCTCTCTCCGTCTATTCTGTTTCTTTGACTGGTTGTTTTACTCGTTCATTCGTTCGTTTCTTCTTTCCTTTCTCTGTTCATTCAAGCACAGTTTGTCGAAGAAGTCTGAAACGCGCCGAACCGTGCTGGTGCTTTTCATCCTTGTGCCCAGGGGGTGGGGAGGGGTATAAGGGGGAGGGGGGTGGGAGGGAGAAGTCAGAGAGTAATTAAAATCCTTCCCGAAGACGACGTCTTCTAACTGCTGTCCCGAACGTTAAAACGACCAACGAGAATAAGATGATGGAAAAGGGGAAAATTTATGGGGGGAAAAAGAGAAAGATGAAGAAAGTAACAGGTTTGACAAATGACCATGAGATAATGAAAACGACAAAGATGATAATGATAATGATGATTATTATCGTGATTGAAAATTCATTGAAATGTTTAAACACATTTTTGTTTAACGCACACTATAGTCGCGATGTATTATTGATTTATATATATTATTATATAAATATTATTATTTGTTATAATATATTCAATATAAATTAATGATAATTATAATATTTTTAAAAATTATTTTGAAAGTTTCAATTGAAAGTTTGATTTAACTTTAAGAAAAGAAACGTCACTCTGGGTGGTAACTGAGGGAACACTTCCATGAAAATATATCAGTTAATTAAATATAAGTAACGTGACAACGAAATTTTATGTAAAAATATCTAACATTACTATTTTTGTATTCTTTTACGATTTATATTACTACTCAAAGCAATGGTTTATTATAAAACTAAATAAATACGATGTTTGCTTGATTC
Source organism: Polistes dorsalis (assembly GCA_010416905.1). NCBI lineage: Eukaryota > Metazoa > Arthropoda > Insecta > Hymenoptera > Vespidae > Polistes > Polistes dorsalis. Next base: position 1,637,611 of record QUOG01000024.1, on the reverse strand, counting down.
TGTAACCATTTGAAAAAGAAAAACGAATGAAATATATGGATTTAGATCAGGGCTGAATGAAAGAAGAAGAAGAAGAAGAAGAGGAGGAGGAGGAGGAGGAGGAGAAGAAAAAGGTGGGATTATTATGGTGAAAATAAATAAACAAATAAAACGATAAAAGGTGCGAGAAACGACGAAGAGATGGAAATGAAACGGGCACCGATTACTTTGCCCCGATACAACCAACCCAACCCAACCAACCCAATCCAACCAACCTCTTTTCTGTTCGTAATTTTTCGTGGGATATTTTTTACCGATACGATTCCAACCTGAATAGAAGAAGAAATAATATCAAGTCTGGTAGTTCGCAGCAACAAACCAGTCATCCAACTAACCAACCAACCAACCCAACCAACCAACCATTCACTGTTCGCACAAAATTCGTTCCGGCTTCCGCCATTCTAGCGATAATTGCGTTACGCTCGATTACACCGCAATTGTTCTATGAATATCGAACAACCGAAGATAAGACTCATTTTCCTACTACTATTACTATTACTATTATTATTACCGTGATAATATTTCCTTTTTTTATATATTTCATTGTAATATTTTTCTTCCTTTTTTTGTTATTTTTTATAAATCAAATATTATACTTATTATTAACACACCTTGTGTAGATAAGAAATGAATTTAGAAATATTTATATAATTAAATGCATTCTATTATTATTAATATTATATTATTGTATATATATATATATATATATGAGCCGTTTATTTTGAAAGTGGCCTAACTCCATATAATCTTAAATTGAGATATTTAAAGGTTTGCGTTTCAATGCAATTCAAAATATACGTAAAGAATAACAATGAGTTATGTTGCTTAAGTGTATCTAAAGGTGTTCAATTTACAGTTCCTATTAAAATAATGCCAATTATTAAGTGAATAATATGCGTTTTCTTACCAAGAATGGAGTTAGGCCACTTTCAAAATTAACAACCAGATTCGATATAAAATTTGAAGGAACCGAAGTCCATTCAACATAATTTAAGATGCCTCAAATTGCGAAAAAACAATACTTATTTTATTTTACATATCTTTATAACACTTTAAAAACATAAATTATGCGATTCAAAATATTTTGTACAAACATAAATTACAAAACAATTTTCTACTCATCTACATTTTGCGTATGTGAAAGGGATTTAAAGAAATCATGATGTTCCGGTGGTATATATCGTAATAAGTCAATTATGTCCTTGAATTTTGCGCTTGTAATTTGTCTTATATTTTTATACAGTGGGGTCAATACAATATTTTCGAACTTTCTTGGTCTACCCCGACGTGGTATTAAATTCAGGACTTTCAAATTTTCGTTCTCATTCATTGACGTCTTATAGAAAATCTTATTCATTTTTGACAAAACGCATCCAACATATTTTTAACCAGTTTATTGGTTCTCCGTTAGAATTCTTGACCCTTTTAAAAATCGCGTCTTCTAATAATTTTGTTGATACAAAATCTTCTTGTCTCATTTCATGTACTATAAAGTTATTATCTTTCCGACACTTTTTGATAATATTGTAATACTCTCGGAGGACAAACAGTAAATTATTTTTTTTTAATGCCATTTCTACCACACCAAAATCTCTACTCCTAATGGAGTTAGGCCACTTTCAAAATAAACGGTTCAGTGTTTCAACTAACTCTGAAAACTTATGTGTCCAGAATTAGCGTATTTACTCGGAATATAAAAAATCTTAAATGCTTTATTGATAGATAATTTGAAGCTGTACATGTTACCGTGGGTACCTGGAAAAAAATGAAAAATGAAGTTAGGCCACTTTCAAAATAAACGGCTCATATATATAATTTTAATTATAATTAATTGTGTGTGTGTATAGATTTTTTTTTTCGTAGATAAATAAGTAATGTTGTTGTTCTTTTTATAAATACGCGATAACGTTTTCTTTCTTGAAATATACGGATAGGATAAAAGAAATAAAGAAAGAAAAAAAAAGGGAAGAAGATGAAAAAGACAGATACAATGCATTTGAAAAGATACTTGGTAGGAATACTCGAAATATTTCTAACAGATTGACAGGATCGATATATGCAATGCCACTTTACTTCAGAGTAGTAGGATAGTTGTATATGTATCTGTGTTCTTACATACTACAAGGAAAAGATTTTCCTCTTATTTTGATGACATATATGGAAAATATTTCCGAGATCAATTTTTCGGGGAGGGGGGAGAGGCACTGGGGGGAGGGGAATAAAGAAAAATACAATGCGTGGAAATATCTTATCCACTTCCGACGAGAAAATCGCCTTTCAAGTACTTCAGAATAGAACAACGATCTCTCGAATATACATTTTCTTCTTTTAAAAAATAGAGAAAACAAGATTTTACTTTGGCCCTTTTTTATTATATAAAATATATCGTTTATCGAATTTTCTTACTCTCTGCATGAAAAAAAGAAAATTCTTTAGTAAAAATAATTTTCTGTATCATTCAAATGTTTTTTTTTCCTATTATAAAATATTTTATTATTTTATTATAATTTATATTTAATTAATTATTATATTATAATTATATTTTATTATTTTATTATAATTTATATTTAATTAATATTATAATTATTTTATTATATTAAATATTTCAAATTGTGTGAAAAAGAACAATATTTGTTACGAAATGAATAATTAAATAATTAGAATAATATAAAATATCTCTCTAACGATATATAAATTATCATTTACAATGAAACATTATCCTTGAACAAATTACTTATCAAATAATAATTAATATTCCTAGCAAAAATTCGATACATTCATTGAGATTATCAACGAGACGCGATTTAACCAATCGGAATAAAATAAATTCGAGTCTTCGCAATTATTTCTTCAAACTCGAGTCTGATATAAAGTAAGATATGTTCGATTATGGGGCCCCGTGTTAGGTGTAAACAAATGTCAATGGGTATACCCAATAAAAAAGAGAAGAAGTAGGAAGGTAAAAAAGGATACAAAAAAAACAAAACAAAACAAAACGAAACGAAAACAAAGTTGTAGGATGAGGATGAGAATGAGGATAAGAAGGACGAGGAAGAGGAGTAGGAGGAGGAGGAGGAGGAGGAGGAGGAGGAAACTCGCGTAAGCTAATACAGGTCGTCCTGCGGCGGTTACCTGCCGCAGGTGGGCGCATGCCACGATCCTTGTGTCGCGATAACACGGTCTCCGAGTCTCTTTCTATCTCTCGACAACTTAATTCCGATCAGCCGGTCAGGGGACAGGATATACACGAGTCCCTTTTCACCGTCTTTTCTTCTCCAACAACAACAATAAAACAACAGCAGCAAGAACAAGAACAAGAACAGGAATAGGAACAGGAAAATGTTTCTCTTATTTTATTCAAGTTTTAATCATTGTGAAAAATTATCCTAAATGAATAGAAATATTGTAAGAAATGTATTATTAATTATTCAGTTATATGTGATTATAGTGATTTTTATATTAAATATATATTTTTATAAATGAACAAGAAGAAGAAGAAGAATGGGAACAGGAAAATGTTTCTTTTATTTGGTTCAAGTTTTAATCATTGTGAAAAATTATAAAGAAATATTATTAAATTATATAATTTAATATTATGATTATTAAATATTCAGTTATATGTGATTTTTATGTTAAAAATATATTTCTATAAATAATTTTGTATATACTTATTGTATATCGATTAAAATTAAAATTAGGTGGGTGTGGGTGTGTTTTTTAGAATCAAAATAATGAGATATATCGTTGAATTAATTAAACACGTATCGTACGAAACAAAAATTCTTTTCAAAGTAATAATTAAATTTATTAAATAATTTGGAACTTATAATTTGTTAAATTAATCGTTAAAAATAGTTGTGGAATAAACGTTAAGAGATGTTTTCTTAATAAAGATGATCAAACGGATAAAATAATATACGATAGATTAATCATTAAACAATTAGGAACACACACATACAGGTTGTTGTTGTTTTCTAATGTTATAGTTACAACTTTTCTAATCATCTTATACACACGATTTAATGAATGAAGCTTATTTTCAAAGTAACGTTGACTTTCCGAAGCTTTTCCCAACGTTCTTCACCAGTTCTCTTCCACTGATTAAAAAGAAAAGAAAAGAAGAAGAATAAAAATAAAAATAAAAATAAAAATAAAAATAAAAATAAAAAGAATAAAAAGGTTTCTTGATTAATTCATGCCCGAGAGGAGCAGAGGAATACGATAGTCTGACCACTTATCCCTTATCTTACCTTAAACCACATGCCTAAAGGGTTTCGCGTTAATCAGAAAGAACGAAAGAAAAGAAAAGAAGAAAAAAAAAAAGAAAAAGTTTTGAATAAGAGAGAGAGAGAGAAGGAAATCTTCTTCTTCCTTCTTTCTTTATATTCCCTTTCTCATCTCTCTAACCAATCGAGAAGAATTCACGACTCGCACCTGTGGCTAAAAAGAGAGAGAGAGAGAAAAAGATTCTTACCTGGTCTCGAAGGAATCCTTCGTCGTTTCGACAAACGAGCAACGATACGAGAAAGATTGTTAAAAGTGGGAACCCTTTTTCCTTGTTTCCAAGTGTATTTTTAAAAAAAAAAAAAAAAAAAGAAGTCTAGTATTTTTCTTTTCGTTTTAATAGTTTCTCACTAACGAGATTGGTCACACGTGTGGATTACAAACGTTTTACTTACTTTTTAATTTTCATTTTAAATAATTTACTTAATTATAATATTATACACGATCTAACGATAATAATTGTTTATTCTTATAAAAAGAAGAAAAATAGAAAAATAGGAAAGCGAATGTGTTTTGAAATGAAATTTTGTATCTTTTTTTTTGTATTTTCTTTTTTCCTTTTCAAATAGAAACGTGCAACGTAGGTTTAATTGTATAATTCGTATTCGTATAATTAATTTCATTAAATCTATTTATCTATGATTAATCCGTAATAATTAATAGACAAAATAAATAATTCCTTATTTTCGTAGAGAAGAAAAAAGAAAATATTAAAAAGTAAATTCATCTTTCTTTTTTTTAAATAAATAAAAACTTGCAACGTATATAGTTTTTCAACTAGCGTATTCATATATTAATTCAATCATTTATTTGTCTATGATTAATCCGTAATAAAATAACCGTAAAAAAATATTAATAGAAATGCATAATTCTTTTTTTCAAAATAAATAAATAAAAAATAGTCAGTGCACTGATTTAAACCGCACTTTTTGAAAACCGATCGATGCACATATCCTATTTATTTTTCTATTTATCTATATTATTATACGTAACAAATGATTACACACCTATGATAGGTATATAATATAATAGACAGATATAATATAATAATATGTTAAACCAACGAATTTCACGAGCTAAATTACGTACTCTCGAATTTGTCCGTTTCCATAACTTCGAAGAGTATCACCATCACCACCACCACCACCACCACCACCACTAGCAACACCAGCAAAATCACAACGTGCTTATGGCAGTAATAGTAATCGTGCTTCTCGTCGCCTTGTCGTCTGTCAGCGGTTTCCAAAATTTATAGCGTCGTTGTAACCACGCAACTATGACATTAGCTACTCTCTCTCAACGAAATAGTATTTACAGAACCACCCCCCTCCCCCATTTACTACCACCACCTCATCACCACCCTCAAAAGCTGTACTTTAATATTATTTTTCTTCCATTTACTAAACAACGATGCCAGTATTGTTTTGTCTGCATTGCGTACGAATATTAAATGAACGTTTGCGAAAAATAATAATCATTCATTTACATATTTACATTTATCATTTATATATATATATATATATATATGTATTATATATACAGGTTTTGATCAACAATATCTGATATTTTTCTAAAGAAAAACAACAAAAAAATACCAAACGAATGTTTACCAAAGAGAAAAATCATTCATTTACATATTTATCTTTATCATTTTATTATTATAAAATTCTGTATTATACATGTTTGTTTTTTTTTTTTTTTTAAAACTAGAACGTTAATTATCTTCATTTTTATTTATTTATTCGTCCGAATAAATACGTAACGAAATATTTTCTATATATTATTTCATATAGAAACGTTATTATCTTTCCGTTCAGTTTTTTTATTTACCATTAGTTTCTACTTACATTATACCGAACCGATAAATCTGTTGAAAAGTGAATAAAAATCGTGAAAAATAAGAAGAAAAAGAAAAAGAAAGGAAGAAAAAAATGAGAGCTTAACGAAGTGCAACGGATATCGAAAAGTAATCTCTGGGATATCGGTTGGGTTGGTACTTGCGTAGTAGTAAAGGGTGCCTCTTATAGTCTTACAGTCGGGGGCCCTTTATGTTTGTCGTGTGCGTCGGCATTGGCTAGTCACTTCTAAAGGGAAGATCTTAGTCGATAGGTTCGGGCCATTGCATCTAGTATATACCTGGCCGTACGCCAATTATCTGATTCTACCTATTCCTCCCTGTTCGTGTATCTAACTATCTTATATATCTATCTATCTATCTATCTATGTATATATATATTTATATATATGGGTGTGTGTGTGTGAGGAACGTGTATATCCTTTGTATAAACTAGTGTGTGTATTGCGTATGTATTTGTTTTATGTATGTGTCTGTACGTGTGAGAGAGTGTAAAAGCAAGCTGCTGTGTGTGTGTGTGTGTATGTGTGTGTGTGTTAGAATTCCTCGCCCATTCGGATGCAACGTACGCAGAAGCAATATCCAGATTATTATCGTGCACCCTTCGTAGCATAATCTTTCGACCGGATCACGACCACGAAGCGTGCCATTATATGCTCCAGGCAGGTGGCTGGGCTTTACCTTTGCCTTACCTACAACCCTCCTCCTCCTCCTCCTCCTCCTCCCCCCCCCCTTCATCACCATCACCACCATTCACAAGCACTTTTTTTAGTTTTGTTATGTTTTACTTTTGTCAATGGTCATTCACTTTTGAAATATTTCGTGTATTAGATTTATAATAATTATTATTAATGTAGATAATGTAGGGATAATTGATTTATTATTTTATTATTTATTAACGTTGGGATATTGGTTTTT
>QUOG01000024.1:1608270-1618549 GCA_010416905.1 Polistes dorsalis | reverse complement strand
CACAAACACACACACATACATACACAGATAGGTAAGAACGTGTTTGTTAAAGTCAACAAGACAGAAATGAAAATGAAGGTTAGTTAATTATAATTACACCCTGAGATTAAATCTTTGGTTAGTGTAATAGTAGTAGTAGTAGTAGTAGTAGTAGTAGTCGTGTAAACCTTGCCCATGTTATTAGGTGTTAACAATCGGTTTATGTTCTGGGATAAGCTTTACCTAGATCCAAAAGTAAACATGTCCAAATCGGAAGTTTTCCCCGTTCCTAGTGCAATGCAAACAACCGTATAATACTACAGGGTGACCTAGAAGAAACCGATATTGGATTTTACCCCCTTCGGTGATGATCTCTCTTAAAAAAGCAAAAAAAATCACGAAAAAATTTTCCTTTCTCTAAATAACCAATTGTTTCTTTTTTTCAAGTCAAACTTTCAACGATGATTCGATGATTCGAACACTTGAGTTATTTTTTAAACAGGAAAAATATAATAATATTTTTCTTTTTCTTATCGATTAAGATCTTTCGCATTAAATCGAATTGAATCGAGAATACGTCAAAAGTAGACATTTTTTGTTTAAAATGAATAAACCCAAGATACGTTCTCGTTTATCTACGAGTGTTGGTAACGTATCGTTCGATTAACTAAAACGCGTTCGTTCACACGTGTGTGCGTTATCTGAACAAGCTGCTTAATGCTGATTTTATGCATGTCAGTCATGTAAAGACCTAATCGAACAGCCTGTGATACATTGTAGTAACTCTCTTTCTCTCTCTCTCTCTCTCTCTCACACATACACACATACACACATACACACATACATACACAGAGACAGACAGACAGACAGACTCTTTCTCTCTCTCTCACACACTTTAACTTTAATTTCGATATTCAAGCTGTTCGTAAGACGATTGACGGATAAATTGCAAATCATATCAAAAAATAAAAATCACTCTTAAGTTTTGATATCATTTAATAAATTCTAACTAATAACTTGTATCTTTAAACGATAAAGTAATACACGCTTATAACAAATTATCAACTTGTCTATTTAATACATACTCTCAACTACTAACTAACTAACGAAGATTAATAATAATTATCTGAGAAAGTAAATGTGTGTGTGTGTGTGATGGTGCGAGAAAACACGTGTATTATTTTAAACTCGTAATTAATGCGAATTACAATTTAATACATTCGATTAGTACCGGTAAACCTTCTCCTCCTCCTCCTCCCCACTCCCCCTTAGTAATTTATACGCATAGTCTCGAATACTATGAAATAGAAAAAAAAGGATGAAAATAGAAAAGTCTTATGATAAATTATATTAATAATTATCAACGAGAGGTGATATATACACTGGTTGTAAGACATTGAAGTATCTTCATCGTCTCTTATACTCTTCTCACATAACTTTATTTCTCTCTTACTCTTACTTAATAATAATAAGAAGAATAAGAAGAAAGTAAAAGAAAAGAAAAGAAAAGAAAAGAGAAAGGGGATCGTCGAAGCCAAGGCATGTGGCAAAGTACAGTAGACACTTTGGTAATGGTGGCTGGGTGGCGTGACGAGATTGCCGATGCTATCAGGTGTATCTCCGCTGATGAAGGTTGTAACCTCGGCCGGACCCCATTTATTAAAGCCTGCCTGCCTGCCTGCCTGCGTCTCGAGTCCTAGCTCTTCAAGAGTAGAAGAAGAAGAAGAAGAAGAAGAAAAGGGGTTCGGGAAGAGGGAAAAGTGGGGTGGGGGGGAGGGGGTGGTGGTTAAGATTGTTACTAGAAGTCTCGAGAACTTGTAGTTGGGTTGGTTGCAACCACAGGCCCCCCCTAGAACCTTGCTTAAGGAGTCGTGAGTCTGCCTGCCTTTCGAATACAACGAAGAAGAGAGAGAAAATGAGAGAGTGAGAGAGTGTGTGTGTGTGTGAGAGAGAGAGAGATAGATTGTAATCAGTCATATTGGTCGGACACACCTCGGATATATGTGCTTGACCATCTGGCACGTAGCACTGGACTTTTGCTAGAGAAAGAGAGAGAGAGAGAATATGTCAACGCGAGTAGTATGTGGGCTCGTGGTAATAAAAAGAGATAGAAAGAGAGGGAAGAGAACTAACGGTTGTTTCTCGTTGTCTTTGATGTGATATTCTAGAAGACGAGTTCATTTCTTTTTTTCATTTTTTTTATAAAAAGTTATAAGGATGTATTTTAAATGGTCGAGTTTGGGGAATTTTAGTATTGTTTGATAAGAACACAGTTGTGTTAACTTTTGACTCTTTTGTTTGTTACATTTTCAAAAAAAAATAACGTGAAATTTGATATAGAAAATCATTTACCCTTTTATTATCTCACCCTAAAACAACTTGAAAGGTTCATGTGTATCATGAGCTACCTTGACCACACCTTTTTTATTATCCGAAGTATCTAAAAGTACAATAATTTGTATTAAAAGTTGAAGTTCGTAGGATTATATTTTGTTAAGTACTAACACAGTTGTTAATGTAATCCTTAATCATTTTATTCTTAACTTTCTTCTACCCTTAGTCAATTTTATCAAGAAAAATAAGTCAAACGTTTAAATTACACGTAGAAAGTAATTATAATCCTTCTCCAGGTAATTTGGAAGGTAGATTTGCATTATTACCTAACTTACCACACCCCATTTTACTATATAAATGTAAAATTTATATTAAAAATTAAACTTTTCGAATTATATTGTTAACTATGAATACAATTTTTATTTTTAATGTAAAGAGTCTTATGTTACTTTTATCAAATGAAAAAGAAGAAAAAAAGAACGTGAAATTCGATATAGAGAATCATTCCCCCCTCCCCCCACCCCCCACCCCTAAGCAACTTGAAAGGTAGATGTGCATTACGGGTTGGGTTCGTTTTTAGTAGCTCCGACCACACCTTTCTTCTTACTCGCGGACGCGAAGGTATTTTCTTTCTTTTATTTATTTTTATCTAACTACTATCTATCCATCTATCTATCTATCTATCTAGCTAGCTAGCTAGCTAGCTAGCTAACTAACTATCTATCTAACTATTATATCTATTATATCTATCTCCATTTTTTTTTCCTCGTGCTTTTTCTCACGCAATCTTTTGCTTCCCTAGGCCTCGTTCTTGGAATAACTCTAAAGGAAAGTTGATGGGTGACGTTGGCAAACGAGATAGACCCTTGCCATTGAAACCGTTGCCCGTTATTATCACTTTTCAACTCTTTTAATCGAGGACACAAATCTTAATGCACATTAACGTTCTAACATTATTTCTACGTTAATTAATATCATTCGTTATCTATCATAACGTGTTTCTTTTGTTTTTTTTTTTTTTTTAGTTAGAACTGTTACGATGATATGAAAATATATACGAGAGAATGATTATGTTTATTAATGATAATTACGCGCAATTTTTTTCACTTTTTATTTATCTTCTCTTACTATTAAGTTTTGAAAAACAAAACTTGAAAGGAGAAAAAAATGATTCTTTTTTTTCTTTTACAGAGAAGTAATTTAATCGTTGAAAGATTATTTAACGTTAAATATAATTATTTACTAGTACGATCGGTTTTCAAATGAAATCGTTTGAAAAAGAAAACATCGCGTTTGGAAATGTTTTTTTTCTTTTTTTTTCTAAATTAAACAAAGTCCATTTATATTTCAATTAATAAACGTGAAATTAATCATACAACAAATTCAATTCAATTGCACAATTTACCAAAACTTCTTTATTTTTAATTCCTACCCCATTTCAATGAATTCAAACCTTATATTAACAATAACAATAATAATAATTATTGAAAATAGAGTTAAATGTTATTTTTTCTTTCTTTTTTTCTTTTCTAAATTACACAAAGTCAATTTATATTTCAATTAATAATTGCTAAATTAATCATGCAACAAATTCAATTCAATTGGCACAATTTACCAAAACTTCTCACATTATTTTTAATTCCAACCCCATTTCAATGAATTCAAACTTTATATTAACACTAATAATAATAATAATTATTGAAAATGGAGTTAAATATTATTTTTTCTTCTTTTTTTCTTTTCTAAATTACACAAAGTCAATTTATATTTTATATTAATAAACGTGAAATTAATCATACAACAAATTCAATTCAATTGGCACAATTTACCAAAACTTTTTACATTATTTTTAATTCCTACCCCATCTCAATGAATTCAAACTTTATATTAACACTAATAATTATTGAAAATAGAGTTAAACATCGTATTTCGAATGATCCTAATTTTACAGATCACGATTAAACGACGAATCCTTGATTCGTAAAGGAAATATAAATCACTATTAATAAAACCAAAAAATCAATATGATTATCTTACTTAACATGATTGAGTAGGTAAGTAGTGGAGGGGGGGTAGGGGGGAGGGGGGTACCCTCTTCGAAGGCAAACTATCCGTTCAAGCAGCCACACCTTTCTTCCAAGATAGAAAGAGAAGGAGATAGATGCATCATGCGAGTTAGGTAGACGACGTGCATAACGCAAACGGCGGCTTGTCTTATTCTCGAAAGGAAAACGAGTCGACCAAGCAAGCAAGCAAGCAAGCAAGCAAGTAAGCAAGTAAGCAAGAGGATACTGGATGACACTCGTAACCAAAGAAAATCCTCGCGATGACTCTCCGTGGTGCACTTACTTCACGGGAATAAGGTATCTCAAGGACGTAAGGTATACGCGAGAGAGATAAGAGACTTCTTAGAGTAACTACGAAAGCTGGAACGACCTCGTTACACTCGTTAAAGTAGGAAGAGAAAGAGAGAGAGAGAGAGAGAGAGAGAGAGAGAAGGATTTAATAATAATAGTAATAATAATAATAATAATACGTCGAGCGGATGTAACGACGTAGTACTATGGCACATTTACATTATTCATGGAATAAAAAAAATATATTTTTCACTAGATGATACTAAGTATAAGATCGTTGTACGTAAGATATATCTTATTTTTTTTTGAATAAGTTCAAAAAAGATTGAAAAATAATTTCAATTTTTGTTGCTGGTTACACGTGTTTTATATCAAATGTTTTTGCGCATGGTTATTATTTCTCGCGTATGTATGAATAATCATTTTTTTTATTTTTTATTTTCATTAGATTGATGGTTTGTGATTTTTTCATTGGGTGGGTTTGAAGGATTTTGCACATCAGGGTTATATATATATATATTTTATTTTTTTATTTAATAATATTTTATTGACCCTAGAGCCTAGGCTCTCTAAAGGCTATTAATTACAGTATAGTACAATGTAATGTATAGATAAAACAAAACGGTAATTAAAATTATATAATTATTATTAAACTTATCATTATATTAGTAGTAACGCACAGTAAGTAGATAAATGTGAAAAGAAAATAGTAAATTATAAATAAAAGTATAATGGTTCTATAATAGTAGTATAGTAGTATTGGTTAGAAGCAATATACTTTATAATATTAATTATTAATAAACTTTATAATATTAATTATTAATATATAATTATATTATTATATAATAATATATATTAATTATAAAATTAAATTAATATATATTAATATATATTATATTATATAATATAATTTATATTATAATTTTATTAAAATAAAATAAAATAATATTAATATTATTTATTAATAATAATTATAATTATTATTTCAATGCTTATATGATAAAATGCTATATCATTCATTATTTCATTAAATTCATAATTATCATAAGATATATTTTGTTAAAGAAGTATTAAACGAGATAAAATCAATCGTTTTATTATTTTTTCTTGGTGAATCAATTATGTTATCGAACGTTTGTGCATTATTATTATTATATAATAATTGTCATTTTGATATTGATATTTTATAAAAAAAAATAACCGAGTAACTGAGTATATATTTGATTTAATAAATATATTATTAAATAAAATATTTAATATTTTTTAATATTTATAATAAAAATAATATATTAAGAGAAAGATGTGTGTGATAAATAAAATAATGTATATATCTTGAATAATATACCCTAAGTAGAAAATAATTTTTAACATAGAAGCGGCATGCAAAAGTCATTTAGATAGATACTCGTCAAAATTTGTCCTCTGGCAATCTCCTTATCGAATAAATCCTCTTTACATAATGAATCGCATAATTCCACCTCTCTTCGTCGCTCAATTATCGCATAACAGGCTTCCTTTATTTCTTTTCCTTTCCTTTTTATCATACTTTTTCTTCTTCTTCTTCTTATCTATCCGTTCCAAGTGGTGGAAATGCAAAAAGCGATCGTAAAAAGTCAGAATAATAAAACTGAGTGCGGTACACTTTTATTTTTTATTTTTTCTTTCTTTAAAAAAAAAAAAAGAAAAAAGAATCTCTCAAATCAAATCAAATCAAACAATCGTATATTTAAATATATTGCATTTAAAATAATTCCAATGTACACAAGCGAATGTTTGATTTGCATATTTACATAACCGTAGAGTTTGAGAATACTTCGCGAAATTACGTTTAAAAAAGAATAAAAAAGAATAATAAAAAAAAAAAAGAAATACCAAAGAGGGGTTGAACGCAGTATACCACAAATACACAAATTCATATACACGTATATGCACTAACACAATGAAGAATAACCACGACGATGACGAGTACGATAGGGTCTTTGGGTTTTCTCCTAGCATACCTTCGTACTTTTTTTCGGAGCGGCCAAGTGTCTCTCTTATGACCGGGAAGACGCCGTTATGAATTATGCAACGACCAATTAATAAAATTCTAATCACACTCGGCTCGTCGGCCCTCCTTTGCCACCACCACCACCATCCCCCTTCACCCCACTCGACCCCACACCTCACCTCACCACACCTCACCTCACCTCACCTCACCTCACCTTCGTCGTCTTTTTATAAATGAAACTCTTCGTCGATCAGGAATACCTTGAAAGCATTCTAAATAACCTTTAGAATTGATCGTGCTATCTCGATTATAAGATGAAAGAAAATCTAACTAACATTATTCAAAATAATATCGAATAAAATCAAAGAAAAATCATCGTCATCCCCTCTCCCTCAAAAATAAAGGAAAACTAAATTACCTTCGTTATTATTCTTCTTCTTCTCTATACGCGCTTATTTTTATTATTTATTTTATATACATTTTTATCTTAACACTTTGAACAAGAATAACATAAACGAGATCAAGAAAAATCGGTTATTGTTAATTCCAAAATTTATAAATATTTCGTTCATTATTTTATAATAATTTATGAACATTGTTTGTGAACAAATGATTGATTAGATTAAAGGATTTAATATTAACTAATAACCAAGAAAAATTATTATAACCGTAATTAATTATAACCGTACGTTATATAACCGTATAATTATTATAATATATATATAATAAATTATAAATTATAATAAATTATAAAATATTATTTTTTTTTTCTTATTTATTTTTTTTTATTTATTTATTCTTTATTTATTTTTTATATTTTATATTTCTATTTATATTTTATTTCTTTTTATTTATTTATTTTATACAATAAATTATAAAAATATTATTTCAAAAATAATATATATATATATAATAATGAAATATGTTAAATGAGTCAAATCGAGTGTTAAATAATTCCCCCTCCACTTTCCTTCCCTACTCCCTCAAAATAATGTTTCTCTCTTATCTCGAACGTTTCAGGTACCTAAACCATAGAAGAAAATTGAACAACAACAAAACATCCGTTTAAGAGTCGAGTAACGTTAATGTTACCCATACTTCAAAGAATAAGTAGTAGTACATGTGTCAGTATGCTCTGATAAATCATATTCCCCACGCCCTTCAACATTTTTTCCCTAACTCATATTTTTTCCCCCACCCCAACCCCCATCTCTCTCTCTCTCTCTCTCTCTCGGTTACCCTTCTTTCTTCGGTACTTCATCTTTTTCTTTTTCATCTTTTTTTCTTCTTCTCATTCGTGATTGCTGGACCTCGACCGAGATGCATTTTACCGCGAGATGCATTTGCATCGCGAAAAATGGCGGCCCCGTACTTGTGAAACCTTCTCTCTCTCTCTCACTCTCTCTTTCTTGTTCTTTTTGATTCTTTCATATTCTATCTCTGTTAAAGTAATCCGCCCACCCACACCCGTTTTCCTCAGCGGGTTGTCCGTGCCAAGGCGGGGATCCCCATTGTCGTGATTTCGACCTCGAAGCCGATCGTTCGTGTCGGTAACAAATGACGTTGCATGTTTCTACTCTTCTACGGGTTGGATGTCACTCGATATCAGAAGTATAGATCGTCTAGAACGCATAAGTGGCCAAGGGGAAGGGGAAGGAAGGGGAAGGGGAAGGGTGTGGTGCACTCGTGCAAAACGTGATTTAGCTCGTTACCGGTTGGATTCCCATACAAAAATTCTATATCCCTTTTCTTATTTCAAATGGGAATAGTTCGGAATGGATGAATCGATGATGATAGAATAAAACATTTCTCGACAATAATAATAATAATAAATAAATAAATAGAATATCGAATAATAAAAGAAAGTTAAGTGTAAGAAGAAGAAGAAGAAGAAATAACGATTACAGTTTTATTACCAACGTTTTTTTCTGAACACCCTTTAGATGGATAGATGGATTATTTTCTTAAGAGTGGGTGGAGATGATGATAGTTAATATTTGTAATACAATAGGTGTTACGTCTCTCTCCTTTTTTTTTTTTTTTACCTTTTTTTCTTTCGCATCAAACGCATTATTTCAATGGAAATCAAACGTATCATGTTCTTTTGTTTTATATATATAACTTTCCCCCCACTCCTCCTACCCCTTTTACGATTTATTTCCTACACTCGTATTATTTTTCAATCTTCATTTAAATTCATGATATTCGATCTTTCGTAAAAATCTTTTCTTCCTCTTCTTCTTCTTCCTCCTCTTCTTCTTCTTCTTCTTCTTCTTCTTATTATTATTATTATTATTATTATTATTGATATCGTTTCGTTAGTGTATACTTGTCATAATTATCCTATCAATTACGATATATTATATTTAAATGTAAAATTTTGAAATACACGATACGAAATTTTGTCGAATATTTAACAAAATTCAATAATAAATTGAAAATTAGAATATTATAAATATCTTTCTCGTAAGAAATTTAACGACCCTTTTCTATAAAACGTAATATAATGCGATTAATATTTTCGTATTTTAATCGTTAATAATTTGAAAATTTCATAATATGTTTAAAAAACCAGAATTAATAACCACATTTCGTGTTATATTTAATACAAATTTCACGAATAAGTATACAAATCTTATTTCTAAATAATCCAATAATAATAATAATAATAATCACAATCAAGAGTTTAAAGATTCAAATAAACGTCTTAAATTTTATTAAATTGAAAAAATGAAATTAAAAAATTCAATTAAATGAATAAGAAAGATTTATTAAAAAAATCACGAAAGATTTGATAAAAATGTCATTTCGCGTGTCTACGTAGACTGTAATTGTGGTGCTAAAGCAAGCACCACTACTACTAACTACTAACGAGTGAGTTGTTTGGTTGAAAACGTGTAGCACTCGAGTAATAGTCATCTCGGACGCCCACTTGCCTTTTACTTCCGCTAGCTGTGCACGTCCAGAAAGAAAGACAATGTAAAAAGCACTAAAGTGTGTACTGCAGATGAGAGGACGAACGATCTATATGGAGATGATGCAGCTTCAGAATGTTGCCCCTGTTGTTAACTCTCTGTTTCTATACCTAAACCATATCCACCATTTATAACTTTACATTTCCGCGATAAATTCACATTTTATTTTTCTATTTTTTACTCCCCTCCTCTTATTTTCTTTCACTTTTTTTTCTTTATTTAACACTACGATTATTGTACTCTGTGTTAATTTAATTCTGCATCGGATAGGTGCAACGAGATATGTTATTTTTTTTTTATTTCTATTTCGAGATGCAGTTAAGAATTTATTTGGAAAAAAAAAAAGTAAAATAACTACCTTTCGTGAATTTATTTATTACGGTAACGTATTAACGTTAATGTTAATGTTTCTGTTTTTTGTATTTACATCTCGATACACAGTTACAAATTTTTATTTGGAAAAGAAACTACCTTTCGTGAATTTATTAGGTGAATTAGGTGAGTTCGAAAAATACTATGATATTTTATTTAGATCAAACTGAAAGTTTTAATCGTTATATTTAATCAGATTTAATGTATAATCTTAATAGAGAATAAATAAACGAGTGTGAAATAATTAAATAATCCATTTAATATAATTTTTT
>QUOG01000024.1:1593008-1604118 GCA_010416905.1 Polistes dorsalis | reverse complement strand
ATATTCGATTAATACAACTCATGCAACTCATGCAAAAACACGAGATTCAATATAATTATCTGTAAAAGTAAAGTTAGTTGGGATAAAAGTTTACGTTTTCAATTGTTATTCGTATAGATTGATTTTTTCCAATACCACGTTGTCCTCCCCCTTCAAACCCACCCCATTATCTACCCATACGTGTTTGTATTGTAAGAATCTAAATATCACGCATGGTTTACACGTGTGTTGTACGTTCATGTGTTTTATCATACTACTTAATTATTTCATTATAATATTTTATTTACTGGGGATATGCTAGTTAGATTATTATTAATTAAAAAATATATTCGATTAATACAACACATACAACTCATGCAAACACGTAATTTACAGTAAAAACAAACGTTCTCAATGATTATTCGTACAGATTGATTTCTTCCAAAACCACATTGTTCTCCCCCTTCAAACCCATCCCCCATAATCTACCCATACGTGTTTGTATGAGTTGCATTAGTTGTATTAATCGAATATATTTTTTAATTAATAATAATCTAACTTAAAAGAACAAAATATTATGATGAAATAATTAAGTAGTATGATAAAACACATGAACTTACGACACACGTACAAACCATGCGTGATATTTAAATTCTTACAATACAAACACGTATGGGTAGATTATGGGGGATGGGTTTGAAGGGGGAGAACAATGTGGTTTTGGAAGAAATCAATCTGTACGAATAATCATTGAGAACGTTTGTTTTTACTGTAAATTACGTGTTTGCATGAGTTGTATGTGTTGTACGTTCATGTGTTTTATCATACTACTTAATTATTTCATTATAATATTTTATTTACTGGGGATATGCTAGTTAGATTATTATTAATTAAAAAATATATTCGATTAATACAACTAATGCAACTCATCCAAACACGTAATTTACAGTAAAAGCTAAAATTCTCAATTATTATTCGTACAGATTGATTTCTTCCAATACCACGTTGTCCTTCCCCTTCAAACCCACCCCATAATCACCCCATACGTTTGTTATTCTCTTCTTATTGTCAGTAAACTTCATAAATATGTTTATTAACATCACTTTGACGTATTATTATTCGTACAGATTGATTTCATCCAAAACCACATTGTCCTCCCCCTTCAAACCCACCCCATAATCCACCCATACATTATTCTCTTCTCATTGTCAGTAAACATTATAAATATAGTTATTAACATCACTTTGACGTATTCGTCTTTAATTATCCTTCCAACGCATTCCCCTTTTTGCAAAAGCTCTCTCGTAGACGATTTAAAGGGTCGTTAATTTAAAACGAGACGCTTTACGTGATCCCGAATTTGCAGGAAAAGTACTATTATACTGAAAACTATCTAATATTACTATACCGAAGAACTACAATGACGATGACGACGACGACGACGACGACTATGGTGGCGGCGGCGGCTTGTCTTTTACAAGCTTGCTTTGTTACAAACTTTGGATGTATGATAATACCGTTCTAACTGTATTAAACTGGTAAATGAGTTGTCGGCCGTTGCCGTTTCTGTCCTCCCTGTTCCTCTCTCATTCTATCACTCTCTCTCTCTCTCTCTCTCTCCCTTTCTCTCTCTCTTCGTAGAGAGATGCAACGAAAGTCTGACGAGAATGCAAATTACGTTCATTGTCCTCGCGGTGGGCTCGTTAATTCTTGTCTAGACGCCTCTATTATCTTCCTTCTTCCTTGCTTATGTTTTCTTGTTTGTATCTCACTCTCCTCCTCCTCCTCCTCCTCCTTTACCCCCTCTACCTTTCCCCCCCTCTCTATCTTTCTCTATCCCTTTCTCTCATTTTATCACTTTATATCATTTATAGTATATATTTATCTCTAAGATGATTTTTAACTATGATATTAGAAAATAATAGAAATTTAGAATCAGAATTTAGAATTTTTTTTTTTATTCAATTAATAGAAATTTCGGTATCTTGGCAACTCACTTCTTCTACTTATAGGCTTATGATTTTTCTTCTTTATTTGTCTCCTTCCTCCTCTGCCGTTGTTATTATAATTTTTTTGTCTTTATCTTTTTGTCACGTTTCGTTAAAAATATCATAAAAATTTATGTAAGTATTATTAAAATATTCTACCACTTATTATAGGCTTTTAATTTCTGTTCTTTTATAGAAATGCTTGTTTTATTTATTTTTTTTTCTTTCCTTCCCTCTCTGCCGTTGTTATAATTTTTTGTTTTTATTTTTTTGTCGTTGGATTCCTATTTCGTTAAAAATATCATAGAAATTTGTGTATCTTGGCGAGTATTATAAAAATATTCTACCATTTATTATAGGTTTAATTTCTGTTCTTTTAAAAATATATATATATGCTTGTTTTATTTATTTATTTTTTCTTTTCTTCCCCCCTGCCGTTTTTATTTTTTTTTGTCATCTTTTTTTCACCGTATTCCTATTTCGTTAAAAATATCCTAGAAATTTGTGTATCTTGGCGAGTATTATAAAAATATTCTACCACTTATTATAGGCTTAATTTCTGTTCTTTTATAAAAATGCTTGTTTTATTTATTCTTTTTTTTTCTTCTTGCCCCCCTGCCGTTTTTATTTTTTTTTGTCCTTATCCCTTCAGATTCCTAAGATCGTATTCGTCGTCGTAGTCGTCGTAGTCGTCGGCATTCTATCCCCTCGAGGCACATACATCTTCCTAACAACGCACGTACCGATTCGGAGCGTGTTTCCTCGGGACATAAAACACGAGTTGTAAGACGTAAAACGGTAATCCCATTAGTCTAGGCACGTTCTTTCTTCCCGAGCTTTCGTTTCAACCTAGGGATACTATCTACGTTAACTCTAGTACTAGAAATACTAGTACTAGAAATACTAGTAGTAGTACCTACTATTTCTTTCAACAATTTTTCTATTCTTACCGATCTAACGAAAATATTTTTTTCTTTTTTTTTAAACTAAAAATAATCTCAAAAGCATCTTCTAAATCTCATATGTGTGTATGAATGTGTGTGTGGGTGTGAGTGAGTGAGTGTATAAAAATGAATAAATGTCGACCACCGTCGTCTGTAAGCAAACGTCAAAGCATTACCTACTCTTGTATCTTTAGGAATGAAGGTGGGGGTGGAGTAAAGGGGGAAATAGGGAGGAAAATACCGTCTGCTTTGCCATTGGCTCACAGCCAGTGTAGAAACGTACCGAAAGAACGATTTCAAAGATTTTCTCCATAAAGGATTTAATACGGCTCAACTCGGTAACCAAAAGGAACAAAATGACGAATGGTAGAGTAGGAAATAAGAAAAAAATAAAAAATATAAAAAACAGGAACTATTCCTCTCTCTCTCTCTCTTTCTCTCTTTCTCTTTCTTTCTATCTATCTTTTTCTCTTCTTCTTTTTTCTTTCTCTTTTTACGATATATTTTGCGTATTAAGGTGATCCTTATATGGGGGTTTGAAATAAATTTCACTTTGGAAACCCCTCGTCGAATCGGTTTTCGAATTTTTTTTTTATACGAAAATACCCTAATTCTTTTCCACAATTTTTTTTTTTTATTCGATACCTTCCCTCTGCTGTGTCTTCCCTATTTTTATTTTAAAAATAAAAAGATAGTAAGGTAATCGCGTTTCTTTCCATTGGGATTTAAGATTCGAAGAAAAATAGAAAAAATATTGAAATAAAAAAGATTGTTATTTATTTTTAATCGGTAATTGCAATGGAATAAATAATTCGTGTGTCAGTAATAAAACGTAATAAAAAAAAGAAAATGAAGAAACGAATTTTGACAAAATTGAAGATACTTTCAACCTGTCATAAAACATCGATCCGAAATATTTTGTTCAAACCCCATATAAGTACAAGTCTCTGATATAATGATTTAAAAATAAACTTATAATAATAATAATAATAATTAGAATTCTCGTGGCATCGTTGTCAAGTCAGATGGTTGCATCCCACGCAATCTTACTTTTACATGTCCAAAAGAATAAAATCAAAAACCAACAAAAAAAAGCGAACGAACGAACGAACGAACGAACGAACGAACGATTGGAAAAAAAAAAATAAGAAAACGAACAAAGTACACGAGATAAATGAAGAAAATTTAAATATAATGCTCGAACAATGAAGTTTTAGCGTAGGACGAAAATCTCGACGTAGAGACGAAGAAACCTTTGCCTTTTTTTTTATTTTTTATTTTTTATTTTTTATTTTTTATTTTTTATTATACGTGTACATCGTATGCGTAACCCATTGAAACGGGACGAATAAGAATAAGATAAAAAGAAAGAGAGAGACAGTTATATCAAACGAAAGAGAGAGAGAGAGAGAGAGAGAGAAAATGAATAAGAAACGAGAGGAAGAGAGAAGTGAGAAGTATGAAAGAAACGAACGAACGAAAGAACGATTAATATTCAACGCTCGAAATATGAACGGAAAAGGAAGGATGTGGGATGACGAGAAAGAGAAAGAAAAGAAAAAAGAAAAAAGAAGAAGAAAAAAAAAAAGAAACGCTAGGTAGAGGGTGGAAAAATGGAAACGTTGGTTAAAAAAAGACAGGACAGACGGTAAGGGGGTAGGTGGGGGGTGGGGGGTGGGTGGTGGTGGTGGTGAATATCGACAGGGGGTGTCCAAGTGTTAGCGGTCTTTTATTAAAACGTAACGGTGCGAAAAAGTAATATTCGGCTTACGGCACGAACCGCAAAAGGGGGGGGAAAGTGGGGGAACGGTGAAGGGATAGGGTAAGGGACGGGACGGAACGGGGGTGAGGGTATCGAATCCGTTCGAATCCGTCGATTCTGCGCTTTGTGCTAGAGGGGAGAAGGAAAATCGCAACAAAAAAAATCAAAAGAAACGTTTTCTACTGGCGCGGGAGTGGGGAGGAGGAGGGAGGGGTTGCGTAGTATCGTTTTGTTAAAAAAAAATAACGAGAAACAAAAGTGTATGGGGGAGAAGAAAGTTAACGTTTTGCGATTTGGGACGGTTTTTTATTTCAGGGGTGGGGTGGGGGAAATACGATGATTATTGTTATAATGCAACTTACTGCATCCTTGTTTTATTCGAAAATAAAATTCAATATTATTATATATATATATAATATAATAAAATAAAAATAAAAATATATATAAATATATATAATTATAAACAAAAAAAATATATTACATATAAAAATAATATATATATATATATATATATATAATAAAATAAAAATAAAAATATATATAAATATATATAATAATAAATAAAAAAAAATATTATATATAAAAATAATATATATATATAATAAAATAAAAATAAAAATATATATAAATATATATAACAATAAACAAAAAAAATATATTACATATAAAAATAATATATATATATAATAAAATAAAAATAAAAATATACATAAATATATATAACAATAAATAAAAAAAAAATATTATATATAAAAATAATATACATATATATTTTTTCGTTTTTTGTTTTTTTTATTTCTTATTAGTTAAAAAATATATTTCAAACCTAATAATACTAATTTTGTTTTCCTCTCTATCACGCATGTACTTATTCACGCATGTGCACACGCGTGCATATAAATATATTTTAATCATTATTTGATTCTTAAGGGGTTACATAGAAAATATATTCAATTATAAAATTCTATCCTTCCCTTAACGAATATTTCTATGACTTTTGCGTCAATACTGGCAGATTGCATTGAATTTAGTAAGAGTTATGCTATGTGTAAAAGGAGGGAAGGTGAGGGGTGAAGGGGGAAGAGGGAAGGATTGGTTGATCATGTTGATACATCCTACCTGGTTGCTGCTTTTACTTTTGCTTTTACTTTTGCTTTGATTTTGCTTTACTTTGCTTTTTGCTGTGCTCTCTCTCTCTCTCTCTCTCTCTCTCTCTCTCTCTCTCTCTCTCTCTCTCTCGATTTCTCTTTAAAATTCCTTCATGCGAAAAGCTGATACGATGCTCTGTATATTCATACCGAACGTATAACAGAATTAAAAGCATCGAATTAACAAAGAAATGAAACATCATGCGTACTGGAGAATAATTTTCTCTATTTTTTTTTCTTTTTCTTTTTTTTGTTTTTTTTTGTTTATTTTTATTAACGTCAGATATCTTATCTCATCGTTTTCTTTTTATTTTTTCTCGTCCTTTCGAATTACCACACACTTCTGCAATATTCGTTTTTCTAGAAAAAAAATCATATACATTTTGTTATATTTATTAGAGAGAGAGAGAGAGAGAGAGAGAGATGAAACAAATGAATAATTAAACGATTTCTCTTGCCATTCTATTTCGAAAAGAAAAAAGAAAGAAATAAGATATAAAAAGAAAAAAAAATCATCCCCCCCCGTCGAAATGAACGCGAAAAGTTTCTCCGTGGGTGGTGGGGGGGTGGTGGAAGGAGTAGTAAAAAAAATGATATCGAGAAGAAACGACAAGTAGTAATCGAAGAAAAGTTATTTCCAATAAGGTGAACGAAGAAGATGATGATAGGTCGCTGAAGTGGTAGCAAAACGTAGGTGTAGTCTTCTCATAAAAGTTAGAAGAAGAAAAAGGTAATAAAAAGGAAAAAAAAAAAGAAAAAGAAGAAGAGAGAAATAACGTGAAGGAAAATGAAAGAGACAGAAAATACGAGAGAGAGAGAGAGAGAGAGAGAGAGAGTCGAGTTAAACTTTTCCTTCTTCACGCACAAACTACATTGAATTCCATAGAAAAGTTTCATCGGGAGTCATCGTGGGTATATCCCAACAGCAACTAGAAAAAGGGGGTTGAAGAGGGGTTGAAGAGGGGGAGAAAGAAGGGGGAGGGGAGGAAGGAGGCATCCAATTGTCATGGTAGACTTGCTGTTGTCAGTGTAATGACCGTTTCCGTTTCAAACTCCGTTGGAAAAGTTTGGTCAACCTATTTTCATATTTTCCTACCTATTCCTATTTTTTTTTTCTTCTTTTTTTTGTTCTTTTCTTTCAGAGATTTCGAATGAAACGAATAATGGTATTCGAGAATAAAACACTAGGGGACGTTTACCATAAATCTAATTTATTCGATAGAATAATTTATAACGATTTCGTTTCTTTCTTTGAAAAGTAAACGAATACTATTATTTATTTAAAAGTTCGCGTTTGTTTAACTGAGATGAATTTTTGTTTCAAATTTTTACACGTATAATGTACGATGCGTGTATTGGGGTGAATCAAAAGTTGAGTATATTTATTGTATTGTTTTTCAAATAATGCAAATATTTTTTTGAATTCGATGATGATATTATTTTAATATGCAAGTGAAATATTAATTAACAAATATATAATAAATAAATTATAATAAATATATTATAATGAAATAAAATGAATAAAAGATTGAGAAGATTGAGAAAAATGAATAATAATTAATTAATTAATTAATAGGAATGAGAAATAAATATAGAAAAAATAAAATAAAAAAAGAAGAAACAAAGAGAATTGAATGAAGTTGAAGAAAGAAGATTTGCTAATTTTCCACGACACTCTCGAGTAAGAAACGTTAAAACGTGCAGCTCTTAATTCGCTGGAATTAATGAGCAATCAATATGCGTCGTGAATAAAACGCAACCGCGCGAGATATCGGTTCTTCGATGCATTCGCATAATCGTTATTCACTCAACACGCGGAGGAGGAACGAACGTTCATCGATGAATAAAAGATGTTGCGAAATTAATTAAACGCTTCGTCGTCGTACCTTTTATCCCCCGTTTAAGAGACGGAGACGGAAAGAAAAATAGGAAAGGAACGAACGAGAGATTGAAAAGAGAGGACAAAAAAAAAAGAAATGAAAGAAAAACGATAGAAAGAAAAAGAGATGAAGCATGAGAGATAGACAGAAAGAGAGAGAGAGAGAGAAAAAAAAGACAAAATCAGTTTGAAGAAGTAGTCAATTTATCGTTCTCATTAACCCTAATCGATACTACCAACAACGAAATCCTTTTGTGTTAAAAGTACTTTACTCGAATAACTCGAATCTTTTCTTCCATCGTGTCAAAGAAAAAAAGAAATAAAAAGAAAGAAAGAAGAAGAAAAATAAATATAAATAAAATATATTCACATTGCGATCACGCGAACGATGACGGCCTTCTTTAACCAAAAATGTAAATGGGAGGTAAAAAATTGTATAGCAGACAACCTTGACGTGAGAAACGATGACTCACACACACACACACACACACACACACGTGTCTGTTAATCTTCCAATAAAGTATATTTATAATAATAATAATTAATTATTATAATAATTAATTAATAATAATAATATTAATAATATAATAATTAAATAATAATATTAATTATTATTATATATATAAATTATAATAATAATATTATAATAATAATAATCTTCCTGTGTACAATGACAACAATACTACTTTTTAAGAACAATTATTAGATATCGAAATTTGATAAATTTATTCAAAAAAAAATCCGGAAGGAAGAGAAGGTTAGAAAATAAATGAACGAAGGTAGGATAGAAGAAGATTCAACTTTTTAACTGCTTTCACAAGGTCTCTAGAAAAGTACTTAATCTTTTCAATAGTGGGGTGAAGGGGGAAGAGGGGGGTAGTCCTTTCAAAAGTTCAAACGGGGAAAATATATCGTGAAATTCATGGTTAGCACCAAAATGGGCTGACATCGAACCTCAAATGATTCCCCATTACTCCAAGATATTTTCTTTCTTTTTCTTTTTCTTTTTCTTTTTCTTCTTTTACTTTATCTCTTTCCATCTTTATTTTTCCGGTCTTACTTTAAACTCGAAAAGAAACGTACCCATGCTTTCTTTTTACGACTCTACTCTTATTTGCAAGTCACCTGTTTTTTTTCTCCTTTTTTTTCCTACACTCCCTCCACCTCTTATCCCTTTTCTTGAATTTTATATCTTTCGGCTCATAAACAAAGGATGAAATCTTTGAACGTAGCGTGAATCGTACCAACTAGCGTGAGATGATTTTTTTTTATTTATTTTCTTATTATATTTCGTTCGGTTGGAAATAATGTAATACGAAAAAATTTAACAAATCTGTAAAGAATGTAAATATATCTGTTTACATGATGAACAATAAAAAATACTTATGTACGCACGTAAGAAGTTATACTTATTTGCCGTACCAAAACGAACATAACCTCAATAATCTCAAAAATAACTTCAAAAAAAACTGGTGTGTGTACTTAAGTACGCACGTAAGAAGTTATACTTCTTTGCCGTACCAAAACGAACATAACCTCAATAATCTCAAAAATAACTTCAAAAAAAAACTTCAAAGAAAAAAAATAACTTAAAAAAGAAAATAATTATTATATATATATATATATATAAGAAAGAATAAAAAAAAGAAAAAGAAAATATCAAAATATAGATATCAGTCCACACCAAATATAAGAGTGATATATCGAATTACTTCACGCGTTAACAGTAATGGCGCGGTTACAGCATTAGTTCTCGCTTCGATCACTTAAGTAAAGCAGCGCTGAGTTCGATTAGTAATTGGATGGGTGACCCGCTAGAGAAAAAAAGGAGAGGAAGAAGAAAAGAAGACAACTTCATGCCGTATACTTGAAATCGCTTTCCCGCGCTTTGTAAATACCGACAAACTTCATGGTGTCGTTTTTCCAGACGCTCGGAACAAAATCACTCCTCATTACATTTTCCCCAACGCGCCAAAAGAAGTATAACTTCAAAAATAATTCTAATAAACATAAAAATAAATAATTACTATGTTATATATAAAAAAAAATGATTTTATAGATTATCGAATGGTTAAATCAATTTTTATCTTACGCTTATCTACAAACGAACCTAATTGTAAAAATTTAATAAACAGACAGAGGTTGTTTATAAAACAAATTTAAAAAGAACACGCTTTAGATGAATTGAAAAAAAAAAAAGAAAAAAGCATTTATTCTTCTATCGCAAAAATATAAAACGCAAAACAATATCAATCGTAATGTTTGATTTTATTATCACTCTTTCCTGATCTATCATTTTTTAAACCAACCACGATAAAAAATAGCTTGTAATTTTTCTTCTTCTTCTTCTTCTTCCTTATATTTTCTTCTCATAATTTTTGTCTTTTTTTTTTCCTATCATTCTTCTCCCCCTTTTTTAAAAGCATTATCGTTTCACCACCACCACCAAAGTAGCGATAATTTTCAATCGCAAGATTTCCGATAGTATCCTTCGCAGCATTTATCTTCTCGAACATTATCACCAACACTATTATTATCAACACTATTACTACTACTACTACAATGATATGATGGTGGTGGTGATGAAAAAGACAACGTTTTAACGTTCAATCCTACGACTCATCGATTTTCGTTTATAAAAAAACATAATGCTCGCGAATTGACGAGATGACTATGATGAACTAACTTAAACTCTAATTGTAATTCATTCATTCATTTATTCATTCATTCGTTCATTTATACATTCATTTGATTATTATTGTCAGGAACGATGACAAGGAAGATACACTGTTAGAAAGAGAGAGAGAGAGGGAAGGAAACATAATCGATAATGAGACTGACAAGGTGTGTGTGTGTTTTTTTAGTTTCTTTTATGATTTTGAGTAATAGGTATTTCATTCGTATTTCTAAATGCAAGAGGATAATTATCGGGCTTACACAATTTAATCATTTTTGAAACTGGATAATTGGGACCTTAATGAGAATGTTCAACAGAGAGAAAGAGAGAGATTATACCTGTTTCCAATTAATTTAGAATTCCTATTAAAATTTTACCTGTTTTTTTTGTTGTTGTTTTTTTTCCTTTTTCTTTTTTCTAAAAATAATTAATATAATATTTTTCATATCGATCACAGATATATATTAGATTTAACGAAACGATTTTTTTCATTGAATACAATCTAATATACAATGGAAATATTTGAAATTGAAAGATAGAAAATGACGTATGTACGAATGAATATTTATTTACAATTTAATTTTGTCAATTATTATAATATATCGAATGATTTGATTAACATATCTACATTTATTCAATCCTAAATAATTACATACTACTTTCATTTATATTTATCTAATCCCTAAATTATTTGTTATACAAAAATTATATTCAAAATATATTCTTTCAAAAC
>QUOG01000024.1:1476311-1500458 GCA_010416905.1 Polistes dorsalis | reverse complement strand
TTTTTTTTTTTTGCTCTCTTTTAAACGCGAATTAATCCGCATAGTATTGTTCTAGTTTTTTCTTGTCGCTTTTGTTTTTTGTTTTGTTTTGTTTTGTTTCTTTCCTATTTTTTTTCTTTTGTTGTTGTTGTTGTTGTTGTTGTTTTTTTCTTTTTTTTTTTTTTTATTTTTGTTTTGTTATCCGAACAAAACACTGTTATCGTATCCGTCACGCTTCGGTAAATATTACAACGCTGATTCTGCTTCACTTCTCTCTTCTCTTTCTTTCTCATGTTTCAACAACAACCTGTGCACGCGGAACAACGTAACCGAGAAAAGCATTTATTTAAACGATGGAATTGAAATTCACGTTATCTGGATATATCGCACCGTGTCATTGCAAACGACGTACGGTTTCTATATATATATATTCTATATATATATGCAACATGCTGCATATATATATATATATGTTCGATGAGTAAACAAAATCCGAATCGTTCTACTTCGAGAGCCATAACGCCGATAATTTTCATTTGGAATGTCAATAGATACATTCCCACCGGGTTCATACCCAGGGTTTCATTCGTAGGTACGATCGTCGATAGGAAAACCCTGAACGAAAATTCGATGAAATATGCATTATATCGGAAAATAAAACAGAAGAATCGATAACGTTCAATATCCATAATTATCACATTATACATATACGTATGTATACTATACTATTATATACATAAAATACTATATACTATTATATACACTATTTTAGCCAAAAGTTTGGAATCCTTATATTCAGTAAAACAAGATATATTATATAAACAAAATGAACATATTCTAAGTTATTTGACAATTTAGTTTCTCAAACATTTTTCATTCCATGAGATTCTCTTATAGAAATTGTCATAAATGTTACAATAAAAAATTTCATACCGATCATTAAATTACCTTAAAACTATATAAATTGCATATGAATCTAAATGTTGCAATCTTTGAAATAAATATAATTCAATCATAAATATAAGTATACAATTATTTTCTCAAAAATCATATAAACGATTACAAACTTTTGGCTGATATAATTTAATCGTCCTGATAGAAGATAATATCACAACACGCGTTGGAATATTTTCCTAATATTTAGACTAATATTCTCTTTGTCTCTCTCTCTCTTTCTCTCTCTTGTTAAACTCTTGCTACCCGTTAGAGGTCGATTTCTTCGTGTTATTCGACCACCGACGCCTTGTAACTCTCGCTTAATTGCTCAGGGAGATAACGCTTGCCTCCTGGCTAATTGCAAATAGACGAACTAACTGCATAATACTTGGGTTTGTTACGATCCCTCTCTCTCTCTCTTTCTACCATGTAAGAGAACAAGTTATCGCACTGATTTCCGGCGATGGAGGCACTCAGGCGTTAATTTAGAATGACCATCCTAGGGATACCACCTCATACCGTTAGCATCTCTTTTATTGCGATCACTTTACTTCCTGCCACGTGCCAAGGATTACTTAGGACATAAGTGAGTTAATATTGCGTAGGTGCTGAGTCACGCACGATCTTCTCTTATTTCTCTTTATCTTTCTCTCTCATAGGATTTCTAATTCCAAAGTAAAGAGAAAGAGAAAGAAAATATCCTTTCTCATCCCCCCCCCCCACCTCCTCTGTTCTCCTCTTCTTGTTCTTCTATTTACCAAAGTTTACACGAGCCAGGTGTGTTTCTTTTAATCACTTCAAAAAGCTTTTAGAAATATAATGTACAAATGATATTATACGTAGATAACTGTATTAAGAAAATATTCATTGAATTATTATACAGACCTTGATAATATGCTTCTTTTCTTATTTGTTGTGTCTTCTTCTGGAAATGGTGGTTTTCACAAAGTGGGGTAGTCTTGTCTTGAAGATCATCATGGTGTGCTGTTCCTTTTTCTTTTAAGAACCTACAATATTTAACTTTTTGTTCATTTGATTTTAAACACAGGTTTCTATCGATTTGAATAAGATTTAATTAGAGTATCTAATTGATTTAATTTATTTCTATTTATAGAAAACAAAAGAAATAAATGTATTTGGTAAACTTGACACAAGGATTTATAAAATCTAAACCGAGAAAAATGGCGCGTGAAGTTAGCGTCGGTATACCACCGTCGATATACCACCGTCGGTATATTTAATTTACAGTTTTCTGTAATAATTATACAAGTAGCGATATCTATAGAATTTTATTTGAACTAGGAATGAATCTTAAACGACATGATTTTACTGGTTCTCGATTCGTAACGTCAACGAAGTTATTATTCTGTTACTGTTTGAGGAAGAAACTTACAAATAAACACACGCTTTAAAAGATTAATCAAATTATCAATATGTCTGGTTACACTGGACAAGACAATTTTTGGGCTCAGCCGGATACCCAGAATCCTTATAAACCCGAGCTACGCTATTTCGAACCACCTAACCCACAATCAGAGTTTCATACTTATACTACAGAAGAACTAGCTCAATACAATGTTTATTCACCTAAAAGTTATTTAGATCCAACGCAGGGTTCTTATGGCGGTGAAATGTTTCCGCAAGATGATTTTACTAAAGGTATTATAACATACGATAAGAAATATTGTATACATATTAGAAAGGTTATTGAACAAATTATACTCATAGGTGATCACGGTTTTGGAGACGAAGAAGTAGAACCACCGTTGTTAGAAGAACTTGGTATTGATCCTGATCGGATTATACAAAAGACATTGGCCGTACTAAATCCGTTTCATAGGAGAGGACAAATTGACGATGCTAATTATCTTCTTCAAGATTCCGATTTGGCTGGACCGGTTACATTTTGTTTAGCTCTTGCCGCATTCCTTCTTTTAGCTGGTTCTAAAGCTCATTTCGGTTACGTCTATGGTCTAGCAACAATCTCATGTTTAATGATGTACATTCTTCTAACATTAATGAGTAGTACCAATAATATTACTTTATTATCTGTGGCATCTGTATTAGGATATTGTTTATTACCTGTTGTAGTACTTTCAGCATTTAGTATTTTTACTACTCTTCGTGGTACAGTCGGTTTAGTTTTCGCAGCTTTGGCTGTGGCTTGGGCTACTTTGTCGGCTTCTCGACTTTTGTCTACCATGTCTGGAGAAAATAATCAGCGTCCTCTTATAGCATATCCTTGCTTTCTTCTTTACGGAGTGTTCACTTTAATTATCATTTTTTAAATGATGAATCTATGAAAATTATGTTACATATTTATTATATATCCAACTTTTTTATTTTTAAACAAATCAAAACTTTTAATTAATTATTTTGTATTGTAAACCTAACATACTCCCACAATTGCAATAATTTGTCTTTTAGATATATAAATACAAATAAAGTGTATATAATTTTATTAAAACTAGAATGAGATATATATTTAAATACAACATTTGACTATAAACAATAACATTCATTATTCTTTTTTTCTTTTTTAAGAAATTATTTAAAACTGTAAAATGCATGTAACAAATTAAAAAAAGAAAAAACATTTGTTATAATTTGTAAATAAATTTCTTCTATAAAATATATATATATATATATATATATATATGCGCAATCTTTATTATAATTTTTAATTTCAATATTTTCAAATAAAATAAAAATTATATTATTATATCTTAAAGTCTAATTCTTGTTTATTAAAAAAGTTTATTATTGGTTAATTTTTTCTTTTCA
Organism: Polistes dorsalis; assembly: GCA_010416905.1. Classification (NCBI taxonomy): domain Eukaryota; kingdom Metazoa; phylum Arthropoda; class Insecta; order Hymenoptera; family Vespidae; genus Polistes; species Polistes dorsalis. Next base: position 1,496,759 of record QUOG01000024.1, on the reverse strand, counting down.
TAAATTATTAAAGAACCTGTTCTATTTATAACTCAAACCTTCCATCGGGTTCCGTAGTGTAGCGGTTATCACGTCTGCTTTACACGCAGAAGGTCGCCAGTTCGATCCCGGCCGGAACCAAGCTTCTATTTTTTTTTTTTTTTTTTTTTAAAATACAAATTTTTTGGCAAAATATTTTTATCTTTGTAATTAATAATAATATTAGTAATAAATAATTTTATCGTATTATATTATTTTATCTCGTTATTAAATACGATTATAATTTATATGCACAGGTCTGCCATCAGATCCAGCACAAGTACAACAGCCCATTTTAGTTTGCACAGCCCACATTCATTGGGATCCTGAATTTTGTGATGTTAAATTGATACAAACTATGATGTTAAGCAATGAATTACGTTCCATTTTGGACCAAGCTGGCCAGTCTTTCCGACCTGGTCATAAGCCTGATTCTTCCAACGTGCAGCTTTTACTTTGTGGCGATTTTAATTCCCTACCTGATTCAGGTAAATCGTTTTAATATTATGTGTTTGAAAAAAAAAAAAAACATTTGTAGTATTAAATAATTACTAATGAATAATTCTTTTTTTTTCTTTTTACATTGAAAACTAGGTGTCATTGAATTTCTAACATCCGGACGCGTTGCAGCTGATCATCGCGATTTTAAGGAATTAGCTTATAAATCATGCTTACAAAAGATCTCTGGTTGCGATAAACCAAATGAATTTACACATTCTTTTAAACTTGCATCTGCCTACAGTGAAGATATTATGCCTTACACTAATTACACGTAAGCTACAAAAATATATTCGTTTAATATCAGAAGAAGAAAAAACAAAGAAATTAATTTTTATTGATTTTATTGAGATAAATAAAAAAATTCTCCTTCTTGCAGGTTTGATTTCAAAGGCATAATAGATTACATTTTCTATTCTAAACAAAGTATGGTACCTTTAGGACTGCTAGGACCGTTGAGCGCAGATTGGTTTAGAGAACATAAAGTGGTAGGTTGTCCCCATCCGCACGTACCATCCGGTAAGTTCGTTATAATTTTTTTAAATAAAAAACAAAAGAAAAGAAAAAAGTACTAGTAAGAGTAGTAAATAAAAATAAATAATATTAATATTTATTTTCACAGACCACTTTCCATTGTTAGTAGAACTAGAAATGACACCAACAGTAGGAACAAGCAACGGTTTGATCTCACGCAGGTAGCAGCCGCTGCGATCTAGACCCAAGTAATAACAAGGGAATGATATAAAATAATAAAAATAAAATCTTTATCACTCCTTCTCTTACTTCAGGCTCTAGTAATATCACTCGCAGTCGACTACTATTCTAATAGCGAATATTACGAATACTCCACATTGCCGCACATTCAACATGCTGACAGACATATTGATGAATTATTCTAATGACCAGGTGAAGGGAGTCGTGTTGTAATGCGTTTAGCCCATGTATAGTGTATTGCATTTTTAAGACCTAACTTCCCATGTTAAGAGTAACCATAAAACTCTCTCTATTACCATCATAATATGTAGATACCTATTTTCCTACAAAAAAAAAAATGATATTCCGATCAAGCCTCTGTGATATCGTCATTAACAATTGGAACAATTTCACATATTTATTATTAACTTAACAAGCTAGTATCTACTAGAAAACAAATCCTAATCTCTTCCTAAATGTCATTACAACATTCTCCAAGCCAACTTTTGATAAGAATGCTGCCATCCAATGACAAATTGTATTTTTAAACGAAAGAAAACAAAAAAAAAAGTAATGAAAACATACACGCTATACTGGGCTGTGCGAAGTGATCGGAGTTGACTTAACAATTTCAATGCAAGTACAAATCTGTTCTTATTGGCCACGTATATTGATAATGATAATGTTATATAAGGAAATAGATGATATTTGTAGCAAATGTAATTGTAAGTATGGTAAAATGTAACGATGTTCGTCTATCATAGTAAAACATTGAGATATCAGTTGACCATTCATCATTAGGTATTTTCAGTTCCAATTTATTAATAGATAAATATCTCAAATCCAATTTACTACTTGATAATTCAGTTGTAAAGTAGATAAATATCATATAGGTAATAAATAATACGAAATGTTCATATTTGTACAACTGCATTTCTTTTTTGTTTCTTTTTTTTTTTCGTCAAACAAACAAAAAATATACATATATATATATACATACATACGTATTACTTGACGAATCGTTTCATGTAAAAAATGTATTATCATTATAAATTGGGAAAATAAGATTGACTGTTATTAATTAAACTATTTTCTTTTTCTTTTTTTTTTTTTTGAAAATATATCAAAAATAAAACAATTTGTTATAAGTACAATGATTACTATAGTTACCATATGTAAAATTCATAGAGACACACAACTGAATTATGCAAGTAATCGATAAACATTTATTTGTCAAAGACGTATGTGTAGTAAATGTTGTATAAAGTAGACTATTATCTCTCTTATAGTTTTAATTAACGATCGTAGATATGACATTCTGAATTGTACATTTATTCATTCGCAATACATTTTTCATGTGACAGAAAATATGGTCCTTGAAAGAAACACAAAAAATGTATTTAAACTTTATATAGCTTATTGACTTCAGGCCTAACGTAACACATTAATAATATTTCTCTTGCAATATATTTAAAGTAAAACATTTCAATCGCAACAAATACATAGTCATTATAATATCATTTTAACTAAATAGTAAAGTAATAGTATATAAAATAAAATAAAATATATAAATAATTTGTTTTCACCTTAAAACGAGATATAAAGTTGATGAAATTTCATCCAAATGTGCTCTTTTTATTTTGTTCATAATTAAAGGGCTTGTTTAGAATGAGAGAATAAATTAACAGGACCTTCATTTAATTTTTAAAAACTTGTCGAAAAAAACAATATCAATGGTTTTGTAGCAATTGAATGTTTCATAATATAATAAATAATAGGTGAATCCTATATAGTATAATAGATTATTGTAATAATATTTGTTGTGAAGAGAAAACATATGTTAGTTTTATGAATGTTTTGTCATCGAACGTGTTTTATTTAATTATTACAAAACAAAACAAACAAGAAAAACAAAGTTTTCACGAATTCATACGAATGCTAATCGACTGCAATATATTAAAGAAAAAAAAAAAACAAAAAAAAAAAAGAAGAATAAAAAAAGAAACGAAGAAAAAGGATTAAAAAAGAACAACCATCTCTCTTACGCGGACGAATAGATTACGTTACAATAAAGAAATTTATATCAGCATTTAAAAACACTAGGTATTTATAAAAACTTTTTAAATATACTTTCTTGCTAAGTGTGTCGCGTAGTGTAGTGTATATATATATACATACACTAAACTATGAATCTATGAATCTATGAGTAATCTGCTAGTATTTCATTAATTAGATTATGGGATATATAAGTAACGATTATGTTTAGAACAAAACAATTATTAATTATATGCAACTGTAAAGTAATGCAAACATCAGTTAAATTATGTTTCTATTTTTTTTTTTTTATATATATATATATGAATAATTCATATCGTTACACTTTCAACAGTACTTAGTGGAGGAGTCTAATTATTTAAATAAATATTAAAAAAGAAAAATTCAATGCTATTAGATAACGAATCATGCTCTTATGCATTTTGGCTTATGATAAGACTATAACAATGAAGTACTAACCGATTACCATATATATAATTAATTTTGAATACTGGGAAGCTCCGAAGAAATGAAATTGAAAATATCTTGATAGTCATTTCGGGTCACAACGCCTGCAGTTTAAATAATATGTAACACGAGTAAGTTACTTGTATCACTTGCATCAATATTATGCACTCTCTCTCAATGTTTTTCATTGATATTATATTTTTACTACTCATTATTATTCCTTAAATATATGAATTTATATTCGAGATCAGTATTAAAATTATGTCTAATACAATTAATGCGTGAATAATTATTAACCAGAAGATATTGTAAAGATTGTAAAAGCTTTGTCTATTAATTTATGCATAATATTGATTTAATAGTGATACCATGTCTTACTGCCCATATGTCTCTCTCTCTCTTTCTCTATCTTTATCTATCACTCTTTCTCTCTCTCTCTTTCGTACTCTTTCAATTATAAAAATGCTACAAAAACATATACACAATGATCTTAAGTAATTTGTCTGCTAGTTATTATTTTATAAGAATTATTTTCCAATGCTTACATTTTTATATTATACACGTAGTTATTAAAAATTTCTTTCGAATTGTAAACAATTAAAAATAAAATGAGAAGTTTGATAAATATGCTAAAATAAAAAAACGGACACAAAATGTTTTATTGTAACTTAAAATAAGTTCATTTTCTTCTTCGAAATGAAGTAATTATCTATCTATCAAACAAAAAACTTATAACATTTCTTTTACAAACATAAAATTATATTAATATACATATACACGTATACATATCTAGATAATCTTTTACGTTTATTGGAACAGGTAGTACATCGAAAAGTATTTCATTTTCAATTTATTATTTGGTTTTTTTGGCATATTAAAAAAAAAAGAAAAAAAGAAACAAGAAAGTAAGGATTTTCTCATTTGTCTTATTTATTATTATACATCTTCTGAGCATCTCCAGCATGTGTATCATTCAAATATATTAGTCTTAGAGAAGTTAATATTAAGTAGACATTTTTACTCTTGATTATATTATAATAACTATTCTTTGTGAGATTCTCTCTCTCTCTCTCTCTCTCTGTACAATGCGAACACTGTGTTCTGTTGCTTGGAATGTTTAGTGTATTTGTATAATTTCCAACTTTGTAACGTGTAATTAATGCCTGTTATTCTCTGTACTATGCAATTTAGGTATAATACGATATAAAACTTACTTAAGAATATAATATATATATAAATATATGTATATATGTGCATATAAGTATATATATATTATACAAAAGGGACACTATGTATGCAATACTGCATAAGTTTATATTATTCAATTAAATCAAGAAACAATTTTGTTTATTATTAAATTCGAAGAAAAAAGAACAAAATAAAAAATAAGAAATAAAAAAAGACACACAACATTTGTATAGAAGTTATTATAATACTTTAAAATAAAAATTTTTAGTACTCTTAAGTAAATTCATATTTTTTACTCAAAGAAGCATCCATTTTAATGAGATTAATGTATTTCTTGATTTATGAACTGAAAATTGAAAGGATGTTAGGATATTATAAATGAATAATATATGATTCGATCTAATCATGTCATTTATTGCGCAGAGATTATTAAAATGACTTGATTTGCTTCGATGCAAGTTTTATTTATGTACGAGAATATAAAAAAACAAAAAAGAATATTGAGCGTGTAATTCTGCGAGTGAAAACGAACAAATTAGACTGTCTGAGGTAATAATAATTAAAAGAAGAAGAAAAAAAAAAATATAAAAAAAAATATTAAGCAAATCCTGACCTCATATGTGGTATTGCACGAGTGTCGATATTTGACTTCCATAGATAAGAATTAAGTTATACAAAATAATAATAATAATAATAATAATAAATAATAAATAATAAAAATAATAATAATTAATAATAATAATAATAATAATAAATAATAAATAATAATATTAATAAGATGAGCACAGCACATTTCAGCCTGTACTTTTATAAAAGAAAATTAACGTTCAAAAATTTGTAGACATTGGAACACAATTCTTGCGTCCTCAAAGTGCTAAATCTATAAATTCAGTCAGGTTTCGTGTAAGCTTTCAAAAATTAACTTTCGATAATTGAAGAATAAGAACAAATAATTTGAGGATAAAAAAAAGCCATTTTTTTGGGAAAAATATATATAGATACATTAACTTGATTCTTGTGTAAAAGTGATATGCGACCTTGTGATCGATAGAAAGACCTAATTGATTATCGTAGAAATAATGACAATAGTTCTTCTATTGTCATTAAATCATTTCTAGAAATGAATAACTTCTCAATAATTAATATATTAATTGTAGTTTTTTAATTCACACATTTAAATGTAACGACAAAGGTAACTTTTAAATCTTTAAACTTTAGATATCTTCTTAAGTAAAATACATCATGCATTTAATCAATACCGTACGTACAATAAACACCATTTCATCGTACAATAGGAAAATGATTGCATTGTAATACATAATAAACATTGTGATTGTGACTAATGTACAGACATGATTTGTACTTCCCTTTTATATAAATGAATCTAAACATTGTAATCATAGATTATAGCAAAGCACAGATTAATAATCAAACATTAGAAATCTCTCTTTGTTAAACATTCGAAATGAAATAATACTCAAGAAAACATGGAAAGTACAAATATGTAGCTACACGGTCCTGATTGAATATTGGTAAAAAAAAGTTGTAAAGACATAACGAAGGAGAGAATGTGTCTAGTAGAATGTGTAAAATTATATCATGATCGAATGCTCTGTCAGTCCGCACTTAAATACCCTTTCGTGTTATTTAAATATACATTTTAAAAGTGGCATATACTTTACTTTTTATTAAAAATGCAATGATTGTATATGGGCTGCATTTGAATCATGATCGAATGTAATGATTTACTAAGCGATGCAAAATAAATGAAAAAAAGATTTAAAGAGATATTATCTTTGTAAGATATTTTTCCTATCTAACCATTAGGTGTATATTCGCAGATGAAATCAAACATAAGAATTAATAATATACTTTTAGTATATATACATTTTTATTCCACATTGTTACAACGCTTATATTCTATTTAATTCCTAAATATATTTAAATGTAGTATCTTGTTTATACCCAGTTACTATCTCTAATTTTACAATGCATTGTAAATAACGGCTTAAAAATTCTTCCGTATAACCAGTCAAAAAGTACATTTTACCTGGATGTATAATACGATCAACGATACCGGCAATTCTAATCATATTATGTTGTCTTTTAATGATTACTTCGCATATAAATAAATTGTGCCACGTTCCTGTCATGAAACGTCTAATAAAGACATCTTCCAATGCTGTTTCAGCCGGTCTGTTGCCATCTTTTATATTTGCTAAATCGCAAAGAGATATAAAGTCGTAATTATTATATCACGGTCATGTACTTACCGGTTTACTTCATACATACACGTATTCCAAGAATTCCATGATTTTCTATGTGCAATGAAATGAGGTGGATTAGCCATTTCATATGTTAAACGTAAAGTTCTTTTTGGTGTTGGTTTATATCGACCAGATTGTACTTTATTAACAACTGCGCTTACATGTATACAACGACGCAATGAAGGTTGCTGTAGAAAAGATATCTGCAAATATTAATGGTACATTAACATAATTGATGAGATTGTTTTAATCCTATGCACTTAAAGGTTTCAGAACTGAGAGTAAAAGTACTATGAATAAAAATAATCTTTGGGTGCATAGCGTTATAATCGTAGAAAGAGGTTATATTAGAAAACTTTGACTGTAATATTAAAAATGTCAATGATTACCTTAATTACATTAGCTACATTTGCTAAGAAGGCCATTTTCTTTGATCGATGGATTTAACAGTTAACTTTAATACATTATAACACAATAAAACGAATAATAAACACGTCAATTAAATTAAGATAAAATAAAAACGAACACCAGGAGTTATACTACGTTTGCGCATGATCCACATGCGCAGAAACGCGCGCCAATGTGACATAATTTAAATTTCAAATATAAGCAAAGAACAGAATTTCAAAAAATGAAACAAGACTTTTATCAACAATAAATCTACGATAAAAGGTATTAGAAATAATTTCACAATGAAATAGAAAATGGAAACGATGAATTAAACAATACAAGAATAAACTATAAACTCCATCATCTTATAAAAAAATAAGAATAATAAATGAAAAAGTATCTATAAAAATCAAATTTCGAATAGAAGAAGAAGAAGAAGAAGAAGAAGAAAAGAGAAAAAGATAAAGAAAGAGTGTAAAAGAATAGGGATATTAAAAAGAACTTTGGAAGATTATACTATGAAGAAGAAGAATAAGAGGAAGAAGAAAAAAAAGGAAAAAGAAGAAGGAAAAGGATGAAGGATAGTGTTGTGGGGTGGGGATGGGAGAGTGCAGTAAAGGGGCGGGGCAAGAGCGTCGGTGGTTAGGAAGCAAGAGAGAAGAGCGGGGATTGGTTAGCGAAGTAGTGGGGGGTAGCTCGATTCGCTGGAAACTCGCTGATCGGAGCGGGAGCACAGTGTGCGTCCTGACGTGACAATGGCGGTATTTACGATTGCAGTGCGGTGCATTATTGTGATCAGCTGATCGAACGCGGTTCCGAGAAGATAGAGTAGTAGTGTGTGCGTGTGTGTGCGTGCGTGGGTGTTTGCGTGTGTGAAAGAGAGAGAGAGAAAGAAGGAAAGAACGAAAGAAAGAAAGAAAGAACGAAAGAAAGGTGTCGTGGTCAAAAGGCAGAAAGGAAGAAGAAGAAGAAAAAGGTCAAGAGAAAAGGACGGAGAAAGTGAAAAAAGAACGAGAGGAGGTGGTGCGCGGTTATATCGAGAAGGAAGGTGTTAAAAGGAGGAAGGAAAATATTATTTTAGTAAAAGACGATGTCGTCGTCATCGTCGTCGTCGTCGTTGTCGTTGTCGTTATTATTGTTGTCATCATTGTCATCTTCGTCGTCGTTGTCAACGTTGTCATCGTCGTGGTCGTATTCGTGAGAGATCGACTGTGCCTTCGTAGGCGCCGTCGTTCCTAATCCCTCTTATTGTGTGTTGCTAATATATTAGTTGTGGCCCCCTCTGTATATCCGGTGTGTGTCGTGCACGAATGCGTGGAGTTCGCACGAGAGGTAGATAAATGTCTCTCAACCATGCCCGCCGTGCGGAAGTACAGAAGGGATACCAGTGAAGTGAGCTGCTGCCTAAAATACGTCATCTTTGGATTTAACGTCATGTTTTGGGTATGTCTCCAATTTATTTATTAATTTTTAGACTTTTTTTTACTTTTATTCTTTCTAATGTATATATATATGTGTATATATTATTTTTATTTCTATACAGGATAAATATTTCATAACGAGTTTCTTCGTAAAATATCGATTTGTCGATTGAATTATCGAATCTCGATCCTTGCATCTTACGTACTTTCTGATTGGTCAATATTTTATAGGAGATTTTATCGAAAGAAAATTGAATTTTTCTTTACGAAATAAAGTATGTAATAATAGCAGTATAGTTTATCTATATATATATATATAGTTATTTTGTAACGGTTAATAAAGCAAATGCGAGTAACTTGTTTCGTCCTGTTTCTTGTTGAACCTTGTCGTTTAAAATCGCGTTACCATGAAGAAAGAGAGAGGAAGAGAAAGAATTGTCAGTCTTATTCAATCCCCACCAACACATCATTGCGTTCACCAGCTTACAATGTAATATAGTAAGTAAGTACTATGCAAGAAGTTTCTATTCCTTTGTTCGCCCTTCTCTTTACTGTATCCTAACTCTTCTAACCTTCCAACGTAATCCTTCTTTCCTTCTTCCTTCCCTTTTCCCCAACCTTTGTAATATCCCCGAAAATCATTGAATTTCCCCTGTTCATCAAACGTATTTAATTTACCGCCACACAATTCGATATTCTCGAATTATATCTTCCGAAATAAAAAATATCAAATAAATCGATTATCGTAAAGTTCGATATATTTTTCGCGCGCTTTAAAATGATTCGTACTCGCACAATGTCGTTGATAAACCGAAAGAATTAAAAATATTAATTCTCATTTTAATTCATTTATTATATGTATTAGAATAAATATCAAAAATACGTAGAATTTATCGAAAAACAAATAGTAAAAAGTTAACAAATTCTCTTTTATAGACACTTGATACAATTGGTATCGATGAAACTTGACTTGGTTTCATTTGTATAGAATACAACTATATATATACATATATATATAGATGTGCATGTATTAATGCATTGACTGGTCGTTTTGTAAAATCGCAAAAGGTCGCCGAGTGTTTCGATGGAGAAGAAGAGATAGATAGAAACAGATAGATAGACAGATAGATAGATAGATAGATGGATAGATGGATAGATAGGGTTAGGGAATGAGAGTGAGAGAGAGAGAGAGAGAGAGGGGGAGAAAGACCGGGAACGAGCCGCAATGCAGCTCGTATGCATCGTCAAGTGTTCCAATTGCTAGAAGCGGGGCATACGTATATGTGTATACGTGTGTGCGTCACGGTCTGTATATCTCGTAGAGCAATACGCGTATATACACGCCGGACGCATCCCATTGTAAATACGGGGAATTAAACGAAGTTCGCGACTCGTGAACCACCGACGACGACGACGACGACGACCCTATGTGCACCATGTATGCACATGGAACGCGAGAGAAACGTCGCGTCGTGTCGCATCGCATTGCATTGCATTGCATTGCATCGGATCCTTTCGTTTCGTTTCGTTTCGTTTCGTTTCGTTTCGTTTCATCCACCTCGTATACCGAACGTATACCGAACCTTTCTTTTTTTTTTCTCTTTTTTTTTTTGTTCTCTTCTCTCTCTCTTTTTCTGACCCCCTCCTACTCCTCATTCCCACTCTCATTCAACCCCTCTATTCTTCTTTTTTGTTTTACTTCTTTGATTCTCTTCTACGTTCGTACCGTTTAGCGAAAATCGATCGAACTTTAACGAGTTTCGTTTCTATTGGACCACCACTGGACTTCTATCACGTTCGTTCAAATACTTCCGAGAAAGCCACTATACAACTTTTGTCTTGATTTTATCTTCGATCGATTAGTCATTCGAATTAATTGAGGATTTTTTTTTCTTCCCGAGTTCCCTCTCTCTCTCTCTCTCTCTCTCTCTCTCCCACCCCACCACCTCGCATCCTCCCCCTCCCTTTTTTTCTGTCCTTTCTCCTTTCCCTTTTCTATTTTTTTTTTTCTTCTTTATAAGCTTATACGAAAATGATTATATATTTGGTATTTATCGGTTGATTTATGATTTTCAAATGAGAAAGTTTATCAAAGTCAATCAGATATATTTTGTTCTCTTTATTTTTATGATTTTTTTTTTTTGACTTTATATAAGTCCATTTCTTTTCCAGCTTGCAATTGAATTATCCAACGTTATTATCTCATTGTATATAGATTTATTGGTTAATTAAAATAAAAATATTCAACTTGTAATCTAGAAATAATTACAAATTGTATATGTGAAGTATTGGATTGGTTAGTAAATAATATTAAAATTTGCAACATTTTTAATTAAATATAAATTGATATTACTTATTGTTCAATTTAATAATATATTATTGTATGTATATATATATATATATATAAAACGTTGTATTACATTGTCTGATTTATTTAGATAGAAAATATTACAAATATATTGATATTATTAATTATTCAATTCAAAATAGTAATTAATTTTACACAACGTGAAACGTGAAATGAAATTTTCGAAATTACGGATTCGTAGATACGTTTATATATAAATTTAACGTCAAATAATTTTATTCTTTTTTTCAAAATTTAATCATATAATTATTCTAATTAATCTATTTTTCGATAATTAAATAAATTTTCCTCTCGTCTTTTACAAATTATTTATTACGACGTTATTGTTTCATAGATTCTTCAACAAGATAATCGCGTGTGAAGATCTATTATTCGGTGAATAAGACTTTGAGAAGATTTATATGTAACGTGATCAAATACATACACACACACACACACACACATATACACATAAGAGCTCTGGCCTTGAAAAGATCTCGTCGTTAGTGAAACATAATTATCACTCTCGTAATAAGGATCGTTAAGCATGTATTTTCCCACCTCGGTTATTTTATAGATCCTTATCGATCACTAATATAAGTATTTTCCTTGTCAGGCGTGACGTCATACTTCAAATAAAACTTAACTGTAGTTATGCGAAATCACATAAGAGCGTATAAAATGATTTTGAATTTCAGATTACACATCATTATATTATTACGTATCCTACAATTTTTGAATATTTTTTTTAAAAATATTTCTAATTTTCATTTTTAATTTTATCATATTTGTTCTTCTTCTTATTATTATTTTTTATAATTTAGATTTTCACAAGATAAGTAATTTTAATTTATCGTCGGATAATAAAAAAAAAAAGAAAAGAAAACAATAATACATAATTTTCTATTTAAGTTTGAACGAAAATAGTTGGAAAATATAATCGTAACAAATGTTTCTATTAATAATTTTAACTAATCGTTAACACGTGATCAAAATGAGTCATAGATATTGCATTAAGTTGCGTCATTAATCAAAAATATAAATTCCAAGAGGAAATATATTATAAAAATATTAAGACGAGATAAACAGGAAAGATCATGAATCATGAAGAATCAAAAATTTATCAGGATGATAGGACAAGTAATAATAATAATAATAATAATAATAATAATAATAGTAGTAGTAGTAGCAGTAGTAATAGTAGTAGCAGTAGTAGTTGTAATAGTAGTCAGCAGTCTTCTTCTTCTTCTTCTTCTTCTTACTCGTCGTTACGCTTGTTCTTCCTCAATCCGGTAGAACCGGGTTTTGATCCTTGAAAAAGGACGACCGGATTCTCGTCCTTCGCGTCGCGTAGTCTGACGAGGCGAACGAACTCGTCCTTTCGACTTGCTGCTGCCACGTATTTTCAAGATGAAAGTGTACAATTTCTTTTCTTTCACGTTCCTTGCAACGTTCCTTTCTCTCTCCTTTCCCCCCCTCCTCCTCAACCCCCAAAAAAGAACTTAATAAAAATATTTCACTATCTATTCTGATAGATTTTTACAAAAAAACAAAAAAAAAGTAAACAATAACGAATGTTTCATGAATTTTGCAAACCCACCATCAAATACACTTATTTGACAATAAAAAATATTTATTATAATTATATTATTTATATATAAGTTGTTATATAAATTATATAATATTCCCTCTCCCCCTCCAACCCCATAAAAGAATCTAATAAAAATATTTCACTATCTATCCTGATAGATTTTTACAAAAACAATAACAAATTTTTCATGAATTTTGCAAACCCATCGAATACACCTATTTTTGACAATAAAAAATATTTATTATAATTATATTATTTATAAATAAGTTGTTATATAAATTATATAATATTCCCTCTCCCCCTCCACCCCCATGAAAGAATCTAATAAAAATATCTCACTATCTATCTTGATAGATTTTTACAAAAAAAAAAAACAAAAACAGTAACAAATTTTTCATGAATTTTGCAAACCCATCAAATACACTTAACAATAAAAAATATTTATTATAATAATATTATTTATATATAAGCTGTTTTATATAAAATATAAAATATCAAATATTTATTTGATAGAAAAATAAAAAAAATATTGTAGACTTTGAACATGTAAAAAGATCCACTCTTACGACTGTGATTTTATGTGGGTGGTTATCTCTGTGTTGTATGTATGTATGTATGTATGTGGGAGGATCGACCTTGTTGGTGGTATCATACCTTTTTCTAGTCAACGAACGAACCGAACCAACAAACGAACGAACGAACGAACGTTTCTTCCTTTTCTTCTTTTTTTATCGTGTAAAAACACACGCGCGTGTGCACACGCATACACAGATACGTATACGACGATACGTATGTAACTACATGCGCAGGTATTCGAACGTGAATTGCCACCCCCACTTGGTACGCGCTGACGCGCACGCATCCCACGTGCACTCGTGCGTTCACGAGTCTCTTCTCTTCTCTTCTCTTCTCTTCTCTATTTCTAATTAACTTGGGAAATCACTTACTATATTAGGTATACCAATTAATTCTCTTGGTTGTGTTGTTATTATATATATATTTTGCTTTTTTTAAACAGATTTATTATTAATTTATAAATGAATACATATACACCTTATTATTCGAGAAATAATTTTTATTATTTGAATCTTTCAAATATTTCTTCCGAATTCGTTGTTCGTTAGAAAACAAATAAAAAGTATGTTAATTTTGATGCAATGAATTTGATATAATTCGTACAGGTATAATATATATATTGCATGTATTATTTATACGTTGATAAATATAATATTTTGATAGAAAAAAAAAAATACAATGTAATTATAATCTGATATAATAAATGTTTATTAAAAATTAGTATGTAATGTGTCTATTATCAAAAGTTCCTTGAAACTTTCATCTTGCGAATCCTGAGGACGAACTCTGGTGTTTGAGGTATATCATTACTAAAGTCGTCCGCAAAACCGGTTTTCGAGCAAGTCAGCCGGCCACCGGTGCTTTTCTGCTGATGTTCAGCGATTTTCTATCTTTCTTTCTTTCTTTCTTTCTTTCCTTCTTTCTTTCTTTCTTTTTCTTATCTGTGCGTCATCTCTCTAACGAATTTGCATCCATTTCGTTTTTACAAAGAAATTTTAATATCAAATTTATAATATATGGTATACAATACCAGTCAAAACTTTCTAATTACTTACTAATTTTACATTATAATATATACTCATTAATAACATAAATAAATAATATATATAATAATAAAAATAAATAAAAATATAAAATATAATAATAAATAAATAAATAAATAAATAATAAATATAAATAATATATACTCATTAAATATATTTACCCATTAAAAATATTTACCTTTTTATTCGATCACCCGATATATAATTATTTTTCTTTTCTTTTTTTATTTCGATTAAATTTTCTACGTAAATTTCGTTGTCCCTAAATTTCGAACACATTTTTGCACATATGTGTTTAAGTATCGATAAATAAGTTGGAGGAGAGGGTGGGAGGGTGGAAAGAAGGGGGAGAGAAAGATTTCAATCGAGATCGAAACTTGGGAAAGTTTAGGTTGAATTTCTTGAAGGATTTTAATTCGTCTCAAAAGAGAAAGCTTACACACCTTTTAAACGATGCCGCCTTTGCCCATTAATTACTTTCTTTACTATGAAAAGGGATTAAACGCTTCGGGGCAGCTGTCGTCGTCGTAACAGGAGGGGATTTTCAAGCGAAATAAGGGGACGATTCTTCTTCTTCTTATTCTTCTTATTCTTCTTCTTTTACTACTACTACTACTACTACTAATTTCTTTCTCTCTATTTCTGTCTTTTACTATTTTACTTTGTTTCTATCTTTGAAGGCATTTCTCTGTTAGAAATGGTCGAATACTTTGCAAAGGATAAAAGTAAAATTCTCGACGGTCCCTTATTTTTCCCCTTGAAGTTACGAATCACGGTGTATAATATTTACCCAATGAGAAAAAACAAGATCTATGAGAAGAGATACTCGTCAAATCTTAATTAGACTACATTCCAATTTTTTTCTTTTCATCGATTCTTTCGTTCACTTTGATTTCTCTTTTCTCTTATTTGAGCCGTTTATTTTGAAAGTGGCCTAACTCCATTAGGAGTAGAGATTTTGGTGTGGTAGAAATGGCATTAAAAAAAAAATAATTTACTGTTTGTCCCCCGAGAGTATTACAATATTATCAAAAAGTGTCGGAAAGGTAATAACTTTATTGTACATGAAATGAGACAAGAAGATTTTGTATGAACAAAATTATTAGAAGACGCAATTTTTAAAAGGGTCAAGAATTCTAACGGAGAACCAATAAACTGGTTAAAAATATGTTGGATGCGTTTTGTCAGAAATGAATAAGATTTTCTATAAGACATCAATGAATGAAAACGAAAATTTGCAAGTCCTGAATTTAATACCACGTCGGGGTAGACCAAGAAAGTTCGAAAATATTGTATTGACACCACTGTATAAAAATATAAGACAAATTACAACCTCAAAATTCAAGGACATAATTGACTTATTACGATATATACCACCGGAACATCATGATTTCTTTAAATCCCTTTCACATACACAAAATGTAGATAAGTAGAAAATTGTTTTGTAATTTATGTTTGTAAAAAATATTTTGAATCGCATAATTTATGTTTTTAAAGTGTTATAAAGATATGTAAAATAAAATAAGTATTGTTTTTTCGCAATTTGAAGCATCTTAAATTATGTTGAATGTACTTCGGTTCCTTCAAATTTTATAACGAATCTGGTTGTTAATTTTGAAAGTGGCCTAACTCCATTCTTGGTAAGAAAACGCATATTATTCACTTAATAATTGGCATTATTTTAATAGCAACTGTAAATTGAACACCTTTAAATACACTTAAGCAACATAACTCATTGTTATTCTTTACGTATATTTTGAATTGCATTGAAACGCGAACCTTTAAATATCTCAATTTAAGGTTATATGGAGTTAGGCCACTTTCAAAATAAACGGCTCATTTATTTTCTTTTATTTTTTTCTGTATAATTCAATAATTGTATCACGTAGTCTATATTCTTTTTGTTTAAAAATGAATTAAATATATTGCTTCACGTTTCATTAAATATTTTCATTTACCAATCATTAGCATTAATATTAATGTGTTAAAATTTTAACGAATGAGCATATAAATTTTTCCCCTCATTAATAAAATTTCACGAGAAATAATCTTAAGATTGTCATAAATGTTAATTAAAAAACTAACTTTCGATTTAATATAGACGAAATACGTTTCTTTAAGATTCAAGGTTGAAAGTAAACAAATAAAACAAAATAAGCGTATTAATAATTCAATTCTTTCGCAGTAAAGCAATTGCCACGAGACGAGACAATAAAGAAAGAGAGAGATAGAGATAGAAGATACTATAATATTCCAAGGTCAAATGAAGAAAAAGAAACGTTTTTCGTCAACTCTCCCGCCACGAGAAATAAGAAAATGCACGAATAACTATTTTCGAAAATTTATCACGTCGCAAGCTTCCTTTAAAAAGACATTCTCCGAAGTTCTAGAAAAAAAATAGTAAAAAGAAAAAAGAAAAGAAAATAAAAAACAAAAAAAAAATAAAAAAGGGGAGAAAAAAAAATAGAAGAGTAGAAGAAGTAGTAGTAGAAGTAGAAGTGGAAGGTAATCTCACGAACCGAAGCGTAATGCTTCCCTTCCTCCTCCTCCTCCTCCCTTCCCTTTATCCATCCCCCTATTTTCCTTTCTTGCAGCAGATAATTCGTATTCGCATTCGAAGCACGAAATGCAGGAGGTATCTTTTAGATATACGTTCGAGCTTTGTAGAACAAGGACAAATGGTGCGGGTAATAGTAGTGGTAGTGATGGTGGTGGTGATGGTGGTAGTTGATGGTGGTAGTGGTAATGGTGGTAATGGTGGTGGTACACTGTCTTTTTATATCTTTCTCTTTCTTTTTCTCCCATCTTATTTTCCTTTCGTTTTACAACTTCCTAGGACCCCCTTCCCCATCCCCCTTACCACGACTTCCACCCCCACCCTTACCCCCACCCCGTCAAGGGCTTAATATTAATATCGTGTTGGGACGAGTCGTTTTGCATTCGAGGGTACTTTTGAAGTCAAGTTTTCTTCTTCGGAATCCCTTGAGAATCCTTTTCCTTTTTTTTCCTATCCTCGTTTTACCTTTTATCTATCTATCTATCTATCTATCTATCTTTCTTCATCTTCTTTAGAATATTTTTTGATAGTACTGGTGATGGTGGTGACTACTACATTTACAAAACGTTTCACTGTATTTTCGTTCTTTGATGTTTAAACGTTTCTGACAAAACACGTGGACCCCCCGATTCACCGCACTCGAAGTTTCCGTTTCAATGCGTTTTACATATAACCCCCCTCATCCTCTCTCTTCCCCACCCTCCCCCTCGTCCCTGACCACCTAACTCACCAAACTCTCCAGCTTCAACCCCTCAGTTCCTACCATCCCCCAACCTTTCCTATTTTTATTCTTCGAATACGTTATCTCCGGTGGACTTTACTTCGCTTTTCTCATTGGCGAAAGCTCCTCTTTTGCCATTGGGTGGGAGAGGGGGAGGGGGAAATATGAATTCGAACGATATTCAACAATGAAGAAAATCTCTGTGGGTTTTTTTCTTTTTTTTTTTTTTTTGGAAAAATGTACTTTTAGTTTCGTATCGAGTGTGAAAAATGTTGAACCCGATTCTTGAATGGTTTTATTTTAAAGATATTTTAATGGGGGGTGGGGGGATTCTATTCTGTTTTTCTTTTCTTTTTAATACATCGGTTTTGGTTTTTTTTTTTCTATTTTTTCTATTCTCTTTTAATGCAAAGCAAAAAAAAATATAAAAAATAGGAAGGAAGTAATATATTATAATTATAATATATTATATATTATATAATATAAGTAATATATTATATAAGTAATTATATAAGTAATATATTATAATTAAAAAGCAAAGAGTCTTATCGAGATTCAATGGGTAATAAAAAAAAATTTACTTTTGATTTATCTTACTTTGATATATTTTTTTTGTTTAAACGTTTAGTTTAGTTAACATTAATATTAAATGCTTTTTCTTTTATCGTTCAACGTTTTTAAACGTTTAATACAAATTTAACTGTTTTAATGACTGTAGTCATCGTTTTTGTGTGTTTGTTTTGTTTTTTTTTTTAAATAGAAAACAACATAGGATAAAAAGGAAAATTACAAATACAGGAACGATTGGTGTTTTATGTATTATTTACTACCACGTTATTGTTGTTGTTGTTGTTGGATTTTTACGATTATTATTTTCCCTTGAAGGAGAGAAAGAGAGAGAAAGAGAGGAGAGAGAAAATGTTCGGAGTTGCGATGAAAAAACGATTAATGGATGAAATACGGCAAAAGAGCTTTTGTAAATGAATTCTTCTCGTAAAACGGTCCTTCGCATGGGAACGCAGTTAATCTTAATCAGAGGTAGGTAAAGCAGGATAATGTCGAGAACGAAACTTTCCTGAGCCGATTAATATAAATACGCTGGCCGAACTAAGCGAGTAAATTCTAGTTAGGTTAGGAATCGAGAAACTGCCATAATGTAATCTCCCATGCAAAAGTATTATTGATTTATCATCGTTATATAACCAAAACTTATATATATATATTTTATATTTATTTATACTTATATTTATATATTTTAAATAAATAATTACATTGGATTATTCAATTCTAATTGGGAAACTTGTAAATATAATAACAAATTAAATATAATTAATTTGTAATAATAACAAATTAAATATAATTATTTGTTAATATATTAACAAATTAAATTGATAAGAAATTATTTTATTTTTTTTACGGGATTAATAATAATTTATTTATTTATTTATTTGTTATATATATATATAGTAAATTCGATGACACAAATTATTTTTTTACGCGACTAATAATAATTTATTTATTTATTTATTTGTTAGTGTTGTATATAATTATATATATATATATAAATTTATATGTGTATATATACGTGGGTAGTAAATAAATTACATAATTAATAATTAATATAATAATAATATATAATAATATAATAATATAATAATAATAAATAAAATTACATAATAAATAAATTACTATTAATTATATTGTTCGTCAATAGAAAAAGAAATGAAAATGTAATATTTAATTAGAATGAAAATGAACAAAAAAAAAAAGAAAAGTAAAACAATATTCCGATAACGTTGCAGTAAATATTTTTTATCGGATAAAAACGTTAATTAGTTTTCAATGATTTCTTTTTTTTTTTTTTTTCGATTCTCTAATGGGTATAATTAATTATACGCGCACGTTTAGAAATGAAATTATCGCGAGTACAAAGGAAATTTCGTTTTTAGTAGAGTAATTTTCCTTTGTTCCTAACATAGGCATATCACCTTTTTCGGGCTTCGTTAACGCACAAAGAAAATAGTTGAAGTTGAAATAGTACGCGTTATAGAGTTAATTACATAGTCAATTCGACTTTTTTTCGTTTGAAAATGAAAAGTTAGATTTTGATTCTTGTTGATAAAGTGTTCTCTTCTCTTCTCTTCGATTGTATGCTTCGAGGCGTCATGCTTTAGGATTGCGAGTACTTGTATACACGCTTTGAAAATTATTTCTCTTTATGTATATCTTTTCTAGCATGAAAGAATATTTCTGTACAGTTCACAAAGGAGAAATACTTCAAATGTGAGAACTGAAAATCAAAAATGTTCTTTATATTATTATTATTCTTTATATTATATTATATATTTTTGTATCAATAGGTTTTATATTTTATATCAAATATATAATATACATATAGAATTATATATTTTATTTAATTTAATTCAATATATATATATGTATATACAAATACTTCAAAATACTTCCAAATACTTCAAAATACTTCAAAATACTTCAAACGTGGGAACTGAAAATCAAAAATGTTCTTTATATTATAATATATATTTTTGTATCAATAGTTTTTTATATGTTATATCAAATATATATTAAACATATAGAATTATATTTTATTTTATTTAATTCAATATATATATGTA
>QUOG01000024.1:1439667-1450350 GCA_010416905.1 Polistes dorsalis | reverse complement strand
ATATATTTATTTATTTTATTTTTATTTATATATTATAATATATATATTTATTTATTTTATTTTTTATTAGTTTATTTATTATTTATTTAATTTTATTCCGTTATATTTAGTCGAATATTTTAATCGTAATTTATTTGTGTTATTTTAATATATAAATTATATAAATTATTATATTATATATAAATCGTATGTGTTAATCGTATTTACACACATATAGTTTGTATTTTATTGAATTTTATATAAGACACATGTGTCATGTATGTATTTGTAACAGTTTAGTTAAATGAAAAATGATACAAGTTATATTTGTTGAATATTTGACATAATAATTGAACATTTATTTTCTTAGTTCTTAGTTTTATTTTGTCCTAATTTTGTTAAGTTTTTATTTGATCTGACATTGGATGAAGTTTTCTTTTTTGAAACATTATGTGTTAACAATAAAGAAATAAGAAACACAAATTTGATACAAAAGAATGCGTATGCGAATAAGAAGTTAGGAAAAGGGGGTAACAGCTGTCAAAGTTTCAGTTATATCGACTTCTCACGGTACTCTTCATGCAAATATCGGTTTTTTAATATTTTGTTTTCTTTTTCTTGTGAGGTTAAAGATATCCTGTTTCGTAAAGGGCCGAACTACTTCTTTTGAGAATCCCCTTAACATGTGTTTAGCATACGCAGAGGACCTCGTTGAATTGAATTTACATCAAAGTATGCAATTGCATAATGTTCTTTATGCGTTTTTTTAAAAACATCATTCCTATCTATAAAGAATTTTTATCAACGATAAAATTATCCTAACTATCGACAATTTATTTATTTAACGAGTTTAAGAACAATTTTCAGATGAAAAACAATAATAATTAATTATAATATAAATGATATCAAATAAATTAATCTAAAACATTAATAAGATTATAAATAACGTGGATAATAATTAAATAAAAATAATATAAAATACACGTTATAAAAAAGGATGAACTGAATATATAAATAATATTTACATAAGTTATATAATCAGTAATTTTATTAAATAGTTAATTAAAACTGTAAACGTAACACTCGATTCTATATTATTAAAAACATATATCGAAATTAAACAAAAAAGTAACATTTTATACGATATCGAGTTACATATTCTTGCAAAATGTAGGAATCAATAAACCTAGTATTGTTATTAACCAAAAATTTTACATCGTATTCTCAAAATGTGACGTAATGATACGTGAGCCCAGCATTTTATTTTTCTTCGCAATAAAAATCGTACATTTATATAATAACAGATAAATATCATCCCCCAGTACGTATCATAAATTTTCCATCGAGTTGGTATCTTCTTTATAATCGAGTAAAAAAAAAAAAAAAGAAAAAGAAAAATTAGAAAAAGTTAAATCACTCATCCGTGGAGAAAAAAAGTTCTTTTTTTTCTATAGTTTCTTGGTCGTTAACCTTTGGCCGTGTCTCTAGACGAAGCGGAACTCATTATATCATAGATCCACGTACATACGTTGCATGATTGACGCATGCATAAAAGGTTACGTACATATATACATATATACATAATAGAGAAAGAGAGAAAGAGAGAGAGAGAGAAAGGAGAGCTTCTACCGATACGTGACACGATTTTAATCCGAATAATTTGCATCGGCGCACTTTCGATGAACCGGCTGAAATAGGAGGAAAGTGAGGTTAGGGTAGGGTTTTTGCGAGATAGGAAGGCAAGGGGGGTCGGGGAACGGGGTTGAGAGGTGTCGAACGAAGCCGCTTTACTCTCTGTCCATATAAATGCTAATAGTCCTGCACTTGGTTTGTGACCCAATTAATCGTTATCCCCCTGATTTCATACCGTGTGATCAGATTGTACCGTTCATCGTTTAAAGTGAGCATACGTCTAAAATCACGTCAACCGTATATCGCCTGTGTTCCATCAAGAGCTTCTCTATTTATGCATTGTTAACGTGTACACGTGTATTTGTGTGCTCGCATTTCACGTTTGAATTTATTATTATGAGTATATAACATCTACAATTGCGAGAAATGATGTTTTTTTTTCTTTGTCTTCTGAACTTCTTCTTTTTATTCCGTTATTTTTGTGGAAATTTTGTAATCATTCAATTGAATCAAGTTGATTATCATTCGTAATAGATAAATTATATCATTTTCACGTAATTATGAATGGGTTTTAAGTAATAGTTTTTTTTTTGTTTGGAAATATTTAATATACTTAATCTATCACGTAGAGTCACTAATGACATTATTGTTAATTATTGTTAACCCATTTGCATCATGATTTTATTTAAGTTTCGGTGTTTTTCAGACATCAGTGATGTTCGACTGAGGGTTGGCAAATTGAAAAACAATTGTTTTATATGAATTAATATGAAAATTTTTGTAAACTTCATACGAAATTGTTATATTCTTTTTCAAAGCTATTGAATTATGATTGAATCATTTTGAAAAATTAACCGAATGACCTATCAATGATTTATAACAATAAAAAAAACCACGAGTTTCGTTAGAAAGAAAAATTTGAATGATACAATTCACATATTCACGCGTTTATTCATTATTTCTTAAATAATAATCCACTTGTATCATTTCAGTCTGTCATTTAAATACAATCTAACTTTTATCTATAATTATATCATAAAAAAATTGCATTGTATTAATTCGATTAAAAATAATGCGATGCGAAATAATTGATAAAAATTCATTTCGTATTATCGTTAGACCATTATCATAATTATTGGCACGTACGATGATATTCGTTGAATATTTAAAAGTATGTCGAAATAATAAGGGTTAGGGAATTTATTTTTTTTTTTTTTATATGTACGTGTGTGTGTTTAATGTACTAGTAGAGAGTATCGATTAGTTTCGTTTGCTTCTCACCCTCTTCGACAGCTATTCTCGTACTTACTCTCGCCTAGTTTCATATGCGGATACCTTTTCCCATCATGAATTGGTAATAGCCATGTCTACTCGTCTAATGTACTACTACCTTTCTTGCCCTAGATAACGCATTATATTTAAATAGTACTTGCTCGTCGAGTACTACAATCGATTCTGAATTATGTACTTGTATAATATTTAACAAATTACTTTTGAGATATTATTTATTTCATGGTTTTAACATTATTCAAATAATATCGAAATAAACCATTGTGAAATAACAATCTCTAGGATTATTTTTTTAAATAGAAATTTAAAATATAGAAAATAACGAATAATAATATAACAATCAATGTAAAAATATTTGTAGGAGGATAATCATGAGACATCCATCCCCTAATGGATTATCAACATACAACAGAAGCTTAAGAACAACTTATTACATTTTCAAATTTATTTTTTATTAATTAAATCTCATATATATATCAGATTCATGTTAATAATATATCTACTATTTATTACTACTAATTACTATTAGTATTAATTAATACTACATTTTTCAATGTTTACAAATTTCAATGTATAAATTAAATATAAAACAATGTATAAATATTTAAAAAATTTCACTCGTTGTATAATATTTTCCGTATAAATCATATCGAAATTATTTTTAATATATAACGTTCGTATCATCATCATCATCATCATAATCATCCCCCATCGTCTGCAGACGAATGCAATATCGCATAAGACATTTGGGGGTTGGGGGAGGGGGATGTCTTCGAGAATCTACCTCGGCACAGAAGGATATAGCAACGTGAGAAGATTCTATGAGAATATCACGGAAACTTCTCACGTACCTACGATCTTTTTTTTTTTTCTTTTCCCCCCCTTTTCTCGAATGCGACTGCGAACTACAACTGCGACTGACTGCTACCACGTCCAACGTAAAATCGCGAGTAACCGTTAACTGAAGCCACGGAATGACAGTTTGCTCTTCGTTCGTGTGTCTTTTTACAATTTTGTGCCTTTCTCTTTTTTCTTTTTTTTTTTTCATTTTTTTTTCCATTCCGTACGAGTCAAGATTTCGATTAGATTCAAATATACGATTGATTTGTATTTTTTATATTGCCAATGATAATAATTGCATTCTAAGATTGCATTTTATACGATTTGTAATTTGTTAAATATATTTTTTCTAACCATACATAAATAATAATTATAATAATAAATTAGTATGAATATATATTATATACATTGTCGATATTAAACTGATTAATACGATAAAAAAAAATACATACAGGGTTTGTAATTTTGTTAAATATACTTTTTCCTAGTTATACGTAATTAATAATTACAATAATAAATGAATAGAAATATATACATCCTGTATTGGGTTATTATAATGATTAATAGACAAATATTCTACGCTAAATTCTGACCCATTAAATATATAAAAGATATATAAATAAATAGAAATAACAATCAAAGGGAAAAATGTGTTAACGGGAACACGTACGCGTAGTTTTATGAACGATACGTTACATCAATGTCCAAGAACAATGTAACCTGTGTTTTGAAAAATGAAACTATCGCTGATCTATCACAATTCGTCTCACTTAAGATGATATTACAACGAAATATACTATAACTTACAATTAAATTCATTTATCATCAAATAATATAATAATAAAAAATAACACACATACACACACACACACACACACACACATATACATATATACTCTCTAAAGATTATTAATTGTTTATATTTAAATTCTTTTTAATATAAAATAATAAATCCTTCGAAACAGATTAAACGTGTTAAACAATAGTAAGTAAGTAAGTAAGTGAGTAAGTAAGTGAGTAGGTACAAAATCCTCATCACTCATTTGGCCCAGTTTCATTCCG
The DNA here is from genome assembly GCA_010416905.1 of Polistes dorsalis. Taxonomy (NCBI): domain Eukaryota; kingdom Metazoa; phylum Arthropoda; class Insecta; order Hymenoptera; family Vespidae; genus Polistes; species Polistes dorsalis. The sequence continues at coordinate 1,445,547 of QUOG01000024.1, read as the reverse complement.
ATCTAATGTGATTCGATAGATTATTATGGCTTCGTAAGGGGGAAGGGGGGGGGGTGAGTGTGACCTCTGTAAATACACGATCAATCGATTACTAATTCACCTACGAAATTAAGCCAAAGTTAATCTGCAATGAAACAACAACGCGAATAAAACGAACGAACAAACAAACGAACAAACAAACAAGAAGAACAAAAATTATTACAAAAATGTGAAATGAGCCCCGAAATTTCTAGAAAAAGAATCAATTTCATTGATATAGTTTGTTTTCCTATTGGACTTGTTTTTTTTTCTCTTCTTTTTTCTTTTTTTTTTGTTTAAAAAAGTAACCTTTTTTTTTTTATACTCTTCGCGAACACAACAATGAACCATTGTCTATTTGTTGAGTTAAAAAGAAATAGGGAATCGATTGGAAAGACAGAAGTGTTGCGAGGTAAAGAGGGTTAAGGGTTGGGGTTGGGGTTGGTTGGTTGGTTGGTTGGTTGGTGTGTTCGGAGGGTTGATGTTGGTGTTGGTGTTGACGTTGATGTTGGTTAGAGTGAAACGTGCGACCAGTAACGAAAAGATCGGAAGGGATGGGTACCATGGAATGGAATGAAAGTCGAGTTTCTAGGTTTGGGGATGAAGAGGAGGAGGAGGAGGAGGAGGAGGAGGAGGAGGAAGAGGAGGAGGGGGGCTTGAAGGGGGAGGATAAAATAATTTCCGGGACGTCGGAACGCACGGATTGAAGAAGGGTAGTAGTACCTATAACCCAATGGAAGGGTGGCAGGGAGGTGGAGGAGGAGGAGGTGGAGGAGGAGGAGGAGACTTGGTGAACCGTTTCTGATCGAAATCCGGGACGAGAGAGGACAATTATTGACGCAGACTAATTTCGTCGAATCGAGAAAAATAATAGAAAAGAAATAGATAGAAGAAATAAGAAAGGAATGATATCTCCGGATTGGTAATAGTACTCGAAAGAATCAACGGACCCCTTACTCGGAGCTTTTTTCTTTTTTTTTTTCTTTTATATCGTTTCTTTTGGAAATACAACGGGAATTGGAAATGAAAATGTTTATTCAAGACGCGGGTTTTTTTTTTCCCTACTTTTTTTCCCTTTTGTTATCTTAATTACCGAATCGAACTGATAATGACAAAGGTAAATATTAATTTTGGGACAATTGAAATCTAAATATTAATAAATATTAATAGTAATAGTAATAGTAATTTAATTTACTAAATTAATTATTTATTAAATAATAAAATTAATAGTAATAGTAATAATAATAATAATAATAATCGATGTTGGATTTTGTTATTTATCGAATTAATCTATTGAAAAATAATAATATTAAATAATATTATTATATATATTATATACGATACTTATAAATAAATATTATATTCCCATTACGTAATTTACCCCATAATGTGATGTAATTTTTAATTATGACAAATCACACATATGTTAAAAATTACGATAAAATAACAAACAAAACTATCATAGAAAAATTTGTCACGTATCTATAATTATTGTTCAATAATTAATTCGTGTTACAGTTGTATTTACAGTATCAACTTTCAATTATATAAATACGACTTGATTATAATTGATAATAGAAGAAAATGAATTAAAATCGATAGATTCCGAAAGACTTACAAAGTTTCTTATTAATAACGAAATAAACTTACTCTCGTTGTTTGTAGAATTCAAAACGGTTGGATAACTTGCTAGTAATTAATATTACATAGTGTAAGTGTTTGCGGTTGAATCCATACTACTGGCACACCCAACTTCTACACCCATACTTTACCCTTTCCCTTTCCTTTTCCCTTTCTCTGTTTCTCTCTTTCTCCTTCCATTCGCAATAGTATGCAGACGAGAAACTTAGGTTCTCGTTGGTAATTCCCACTTCTACTCGCGACACTACCATTACAAGATCCTCTAATTTCTTGTAGACAATGTTCAACACTGGGTATCGTTCGATATAATATCGTTACTGAGATTATTATTATTATTATTATTATAAAACAACAAAATATATTATTTATAAATAATATGATCTATTTTTTTTTAATAATTAATATTCAATGAAAATTTGTGTGTGTTTGTACGTTATTTTATGTTTGATATAATTTGTTTGTGTGTTCGATTGAAAATGAACAGATGTGAACAGATGTGTGAGATTAATATTATAAAATAACAAAATATATTATTTATAAATAATATGATCTATTTTTTTTTTAATAATTAATATTCAATGAGAAAATTTGTTTATATACGTTATTATACGTTTGATATAATTTGTTTGTGTGTTCGATCGAAAATTACTGAGATTATTATTATTATTATTATTATTATTATTATTATTATAAAACAACAAAATATATTATTTAAATAATATGATCTATTTTTTTTAATAATTAATATTAAATGAAAATTTGAGTTTGTTTATACGTTATTATACGTTTGATACAATTCGTTTGTGTTGTGTTAGATCAAATTGTATAATAGTATAACTATATATATAATTGTATAATTGTATAATAATTATAATATATATATAATAGATCATCTAACACGAAAAATAATTCAAATTATTATATAAATGTTAATTAATAAATTTTGATATAATATTTCATTCATTATATTTCTAAACATAATTCAATAATTGTATTATCTAATCTATGATTTCAGTATCAAAAATCACTAATCATACTACTTCAAAAATTTCATATACTATTTTCATTTACTAACTATTAACGTATTATCTTTTATTAAAGTATTAACATAAATAAAAAAATAATCATATATAAATATAATAAATTAAAACAACTTATAACCGAACCCCATAAACGTCATAACAAAACAATATCATCCATGATAACATACGAGAAACAAAAGAAGTAGAAATAGAAATAGTAGAAGAGAAGAAGGGGAAGAAGCAAACAACAAAAATCTACAGAACGTGGGGAGTGGGGGGTAGAGTCTAGTGTTAACAAAAGAATAAATGAAACAAGCGTTAAACAACAATCCATGAAAAAAGTATGGGGGTGTTGTTTTATGAGATATGTCTCCCTGAAAATACGAACTGATCCAGGTGTGAGGGATGAAAGGGAAGAATAAAGGGAACAAGATAGGTCGAGATTACGTACAGAAAAAAAAAAACAACAAAAAAATGAATATGAGTAAGAGCAGGAGGAGGAGTAGAAATAGAAATAGAAATAGAAATAGAAATAGAAGAAGCATGAGTAAGAGAGGTTATACCAAGTCCGTTAATCTAGTAAAACTACGGTACATAATGTAGTCTCGTACGTGCCAGTGAATGCTCAGCAAAAGGGGGGACGGGGGCGGGGTGGCTGGGGGGAGGGGAGGGGGGAACTCGTCTAATTTAAAGTACACCGACGGATCGGACGTGTTGGAAGTGGTGTAACATAGCATATCTAATGTTCTCTTTCTCTCTCAGTTTCTCGCTAACTCATTCCCTTTCTCTCATTCCATAAAGCTCCAAGCTCAACACGTTAACAGAAAGTAGCATTATATATGTTGGCAGAACTGGGCCGTACAACAAAGACCCGGCAACGTCCACCAACCAACCGGCACACCACTTTTCTCCCCCTCCCTCTCTCTCTCTCTCTCTCATGTGTGTTACCTCGTTCAACCCTTCGTCATTTACTCAAACTAACCGCTTCTTTTTTCTACTGTCATGTATCCTGCTTGTAGTAGTAGTAGTGGTAGTAGTACTGTTGATGGTGGTTTGTAATGGTGATGGTAGGAGTGCTGGTACACGTTGGTTTATCTTCCTGGTGTCGCATTTGCTTCTACTATTACTACTCTGAGGGTAGGGTGGGGTGGGGTAGGGGGTGGGGAGCTGAGAGGGTTCTTTCCACTTGCTCAGGTTCCAACAGCAGCAACCAGTACGATGCCAGCAAAATCCCAATAGCCATCTGCCTGTCTGTTCGTTTGTCCATCCTTCTGTCTGTCTGTCTGTCTGTCTGACTGACTGTCTGTCTGTTTTTCTTCTTTCTATCCTTCCATTTGGTCCAACCAACTGGATACAACCAACCACGGGAAAAGGGACTCCTCTACCTTCTGTTGGCATTAAAATACTTTCTCTCTTATTTTCCTCTTTCTTCGTTCAGTTACTAATTATAAAAGCTCATGGGGAGGGGAGGGGAGTGAGGAGGGATACAACAGGGATATAGAAAAGTTATTTCTAAAGAGGGGGGGGGAGCAGGTTAACTTTACACACTACCAACTCGTTCACAATTGGGTTCGAATACTAGGCTTACTACTACTACTACTACTACTACTACTACTACTACTACTACTGTTATTTTTGATTCTTTTTTTTTTGTTCATTTGATATCACGTTACACGACCGATAATTTGCTACTCGGGTTAAATAAAAAGGGGTGTAACTCGATATCGTGCGAAATTGAACGTGGAATCTTTCACTCTGAAAAACTTTTTGACTCGTTTTACTTGGCGCGTGTCGTTATTCGTCTTAAAAAAGAAATAAATTAAATCCCCTTTATCTATTAATTTTAATTTATTATTATTATTATTATTATTATTAATGTGTGATTCAAATATATATTTCGTAAAAGTACGGACAAATCGTTAATTCGTTATTCTTATTTCTTATTTCTTAATTTCTTTTTGCTTTGTTTGTTAATTTCTGTTACAAGTTAGTGTATTTTTTTTAATAATAATTATAAAATAATAATTGTTAATAATAATTGTTATTTCATAATAGGTTAACATCGAAATTTGTTAATTTTTTCTTTTTCTTTTTCTTTCTTTCTCCATTAATTAATATCCCAATGATTATAGCTCGATCACGTTAATTGAAATTCGAACAAAGTTACGTTTAGTTTTGAACTTGTATAGAATTAACGATATTATATCTATTCTCGGTAATAGAACATATTTACGCCCGCAATTAATATGGCCGATGAATTTTCCAGTTACATTTACTAGTGCGTAATTTAATTAGCAAAACGTGATGGGGAGGGGTGGGGAGGGGGAGGAGGGGTAATCTCCTACCAACCAACCAACCAACCAATTTCATTGATTTCTGATAACAATTTAAATGACTTCTATTTATTATTTCTTTCTTTTTTTCTCTTACATTTTCTTTTTTTCTGTTTCATTTTCTTTTTTTCGTTTCATTTTCTTCTCAACTTGACTTCTTTGACTATTCCATTTTACACCCCCTCCCCACCCCCCCGATACTTTTTTCCGTTTCAATTTTTTTTACATCGTATCTCTCGTTAATTAACTCGTGCAATGTAAATATTCAAAAAAAAATTGATTATTAATTATTCAATGAAATGGAAATGGAAAGTTGGAAAATTGGAAAATTGGAAAAAAAAAAAATTAGTTCCACGTTGCCGTCACTTCGCTTAATTTTTATATTAAGGTATCGTTTAATAATTCTTCCATAGAAATATTTTATACAATTTTTATATCGTAAAATATGTAATATTATTAATGTATTATTATAAAATATGTAAATATTTAATACATTTTTATATTGTAAAATATTTCTTATTATTTTTGTTGCATTTTTTTTTCTTTTTTGCAATCAAGAATAATATCAAATAATATCAAAGAAATAATAAAATGATTTTAAAGAGAAAATATTTCTATTTGATGATTGATTTAAAGAAAAAGAAAAGCAAAGTTCTCAACTTAATAAAGCAATGTTCGGGGGTTGAAAAGTTTCGAGCCTCACACGATACAGGCTTCCAAAAATCATGTACTCATATATCTTCCTATGGGAAACCATAAAACTCTCAAAACTTATCTATCAATTAATCCTCCTCCTTTTGAACTTTGAATGATGAGAAGAAGGAAATGAGATGATATAATTTGTAATTAACGTTGAAAAAAAAAAA
>QUOG01000024.1:1340444-1352554 GCA_010416905.1 Polistes dorsalis | reverse complement strand
TTTTTTATTTAATATATTATATATTATATTCTATTATAATATTTAATATATTATTTAATATATTCCTTTTTATTCATATTTTAATTTAATTTTATTTTCTCTCTCTCTCTCTCTCACTATTTATCATCCCCCCCCCCACCCCAATTTCTCTCTCTTTCTCTCTTCATTAAAAATAATTAACAACAATTTCTTATATCCCACTACTAATAATTAGATAATTAATTTTATTTGCTATTATATGTAATATAAGAAATAAAATGAAAAGAAATGAAAAAAAGAAAAGAAAAAAAAAAAAAAAATATTTTATAAAATGCAACAAATTGTATAGATGACGATGACGACGATTATATTATAACGTGTAAAATTTTATTCATTTTTCGATTAATCGCAAAAACGTCTAATTCAATATTTAATTACACTTGCGAAATCCTCCTCTGTAAATATTGTAAATTTACTTGTAAAGAAAAAGAAGAAGACAAACTAATTAACAAACTGACAAACAAAGAAACAAACTAAAAAAAGAAATAATTTAAAAAAAAAAAAACAATCGCTTGACCAAATAAAAATAAGGTAACACGAGACGGGAAGGAATGATGTGTATAAAATAAGAAATTTTTCAAACTTTGGCCGATTCGATTTTATTGCGAGAATTAAGAAGCGAAGATTGTATAAATGTGTCGTCTTAAAAAAAGAAAAAGAAAAAGAAAAAGAAAAAGAAGAAAAAGAAAAAAAAGGTGTTAAATGCAATTCTTTTTAGAAATAAAATGAAGAATAAATAAATAAATAAATAAATAAATAAATAAATCAATTGATTGTTGTGCCAAAAGAGTCAAAAGATCGGTCAGACAAAAAAAATAGTTTCATACGATATATTTGATTGTTAGCGTTAATGATAATACAAACAAACAAACACACACACACACAGACACACGTCACGTTAACTTTTTCAATCATTTAATCGTACGCGCTCAGCTGCACTATATAAATAAATTTAAACAACAACAACAACAAAATATAAATATATATATAAATATATATATTTGTATAAATAGAAGATAGACTATGTAAAAAAAAAAAAAAAAAAAAAAAAAATATTAAAGTACGTCACCTCGTAGATGTCTTTTTTTTTTTTTTTTGGTGTTCTTCTTTAAATACACTTTTTTTTCTAATTACTATTTTTTTTTACCGAATAAAATATAATTACGAACGATTAGATGATACGAGGTGATCATTTTTACGATTAAATAAATTTTCGAAGACAATTTTTTTTGTTTCCTACACACGCCTTTGTAAAAGTTAAATATAAAAATAATTAATGTTTATTTTTTTTCCTTTTTTTTTTATATATTTTTTTTATATATTTTTTATTTATTTTATTTATTTTTTTTTTTTATATATTTTTATATTTTTTTTTTTATCAAATTCAAAAATAGAAATACACTTCTTAACGTTTAAGATTTTGAAAGATACACATCGTCCTAATGAAAGTTTAAAAAAAACCGTTGAATCATTTGTTTTTTTTTGTTTTGTCCCTCTCATTTATTTATTCATCTTTTTCGTTTTTTTTTTTTTTACCCATCTTCCACCCTCCCCTCACCCCTTTATCTTTCATAATAATTAATAAAACGTGTAATAGTAGAACATGTACAAACAATTTTTGCGTAGAAATAATAATCACGAATGCTTTATGTGTTTTGAAAACGACCTTGTAATAGTAGAAATATAGAAAGATCGAAAAAATTAAACACAACCGTGTGCTTGTAAAATAGAACGAAGAGTCAAAGTTACGAAAAAAGGAAGTAAAAAAAAAGAAATGAAAGAAATGAAAGAAAAAGTAAAAACAAATAAGGGGAAGAAAACAAACATTTTCTCGTTAGTTTAGAAAAATTTAAAAATCTAATAATAAGCTCGAGTGTATTGTTTTTTGCACACTGTTTATGAAATCACACACACTCGTGTACATACATATATGCGCACGTCAAAACACACATACATACACACACATACATACACATACATAAATACGTACACACAAAAATCAAGAGAATAAACATTTTATCCTATTACAAAAATTCTTTACGTCTATGAACGTAGAAAAATAAGAATTGCGTTTTCAATATACATTGTAATGTTTTAATACTTGTACATAATAATAAGAAAAAAAAAAAAAAAAGAAAGAAACAGAAGAAAAATAACTCTATTTGAAAAAAAAAAAAAAAAAAAATATCAAATAACACGTAAATATTTTCGAGTTAAATATTTCGACTAAGTTTTTTTCGAGTTTTTAGTCGCAATAACAAAATTTGCAATAAAAATTAAAATACGAGGAGAATTAACCAACGTGACTGATCGTGGGAAAAGTTTTATCATCTTAATTAACAAAAAAAACAAAAAAAAAAAAACCAATCTTCGATAAGATTAAAAAAGATATTCGAAGATATTTGAATACTATTCGAGATAAGTTTTAAACAAAACCAATACATTGTTTGTTTTCTTTTGAAATAAATAAAAAGAAATTTATTAATTAATTATAAAAGTAAACTCGTACATATTTGTATGTACGTATGCATATATTTATACGTACGTGTGAGTTTCACTTTAAAAATTGTACACCGTTATATTTACTAGATTTTTTTTATTTAAAAAACTATCGGTATAATTTAATTTTTATTTAAAATAATAACAATTTAAAAAATAGAAATAAATACGTTATATAGCATATACTTTTATATATTACTATTATATATCTATTTAATATATATATATATATATATATATATTTAGAATATTAATGAATTTCAATTAGATATTTTATTATACGAAAATTTGTAACAAGATCATCGTTGAACTAGAAATATTCAAACTAATGTATTTCAATTTGAACAATCGAAAATATTAGTAAAGTATATTAGTAATAAATACAATTGAATATTGTATAAAAACATACTGATTTAAACATTTTTAAAATTTTTATTTAATTATTTAAACTAATGTATATTTGTATTAACGTTTCCTTACACTTGAAAATTTTCATTTAATAACATATCAAAAATTGTTTATTATACAAAATTATGTATAAATAATGTATAAATAATGTATACTAATGTATTTATTTCTATTTTTTCTATTTTTTTTTCTAAATTGTTTACATCCTAAACAAATTATACCAATAGTTTACAAGTAAAAATCTGTTAAATCTAATTGAATACGATTTTTTAAGTAAAACTCACACTATATATATATATGTGTATAAATATTCATGTACGATAGCTTCTCCCAACACTGCCATTGTGTTCTTCGCAAATTTTGTTTTTTAAAAAAAGACTCGAGCATTTAATTCTACATCTAATATACGAATTTATAAATATGTAATATATGCATAAATATAAGACCTATTATAATAACAATAATAATAATAATAATAATAATAATAATAATATTAATAATAATAATAATAAGTGTATTGTTCATTGTGAAATTCACCGACTGTAAATAATGCCATGTACTTGAAATAATGGCTGAGAAAAAGATTTCTGTAATGTTTTTATGGAACAAACAAAAAGTACTATTTGTACCCGTCGACGTATAAATAAATAAAGAATCATGATAAATAAATATATTTCGTTTTAATAAATTACCGATCGATAATATATATATAATGTAATATTAAGTGAAAAATAAATATTTGATTAAAAAATTGTCCAATAATTTTCTTTATTTATATTTCATATTAATTATTATGTATTATAATATACACAAATCTATTCACCGTATTTCAAAAATTCAATGACACCAATTTTATCAACGTTTCAACGTGGTTTTTTACAGTATATTTCGAGATAACGAGTACCGGTAAGTTACCGACACTTTAAATAATACTTTATCATTCGATACACAAAAAAAACTAGTAATTTAATTTAATTTAATTTTATGAATTATTATTCGGGATAAATAATATGACAAAAAGTGCAAACAATATGCATGTATCGTGTAAAACCCCAGAAAGTCAGTTTTCAAAGTAGAAAGTTACATTACCAGTACCAAACATATATGAATTTCAAAGTTGTGTCGCACAATATCCTCCAAGCCAATGAAATCGCAAGGGAAATTAGTGTAGTTCAATTGTGCTCGCGTGAACAATTTCAAACTTTAACTCTCTCGAACGAATAAATTTTAATAACAATTGCGTCACCGGAGTAAGTGACCATACACGCGCGATATTTAATTTGAAATAAATATAATTTTGAGAGATATAATTTACAAATTTCTTCAACTCTATCGTATGATATTTTTATTATTAATCGTAATACAGAATTAAAAAACAAATGTTTATTTAAAAAACGTGTATCCACGAAAAAAAAATATATATTTATATATATATATTAATAATTCAATATATCTATTGAAAAATTCATCGAATCGAATATTACCGATAGATAAAATTCAAAGAGACGATTGAAATTTGAAGAGATGCTAACAGATCAAAAATCGATCTATTTGCTAAGAAGAAAAAGAATAATATCAAGATAAAAACGATGATAGGTAAGAAAAGATATGTAAATGTGAATATTTGTGTCTATGAAATATGTATTTTTATCTATTTACTGTATTATACTCAAGAAAGAAAAAAAAGAAAAAAGAAAGAAAGAAAGAAAAAGAAAGCTCGAATATATGAAAAATAATAAATACGAATATACGGTGTACTTTATATATTTAAAAAAAATAAATAAGAAAAAGGAGAAAAAAATTATTGCGTATCATTAGTTCAATTGATAACGTAGTTTCTCGTACGATCAAGAAAAAAACATGTCTTAGTATATTACCAACGCTAGATAATAATAATTATTTGTTGGTAATAGTAGAGAACTATCTTTAATTAAAATTATATTATATTATAAATATTATATGTATAATACTTTTACGTAATATTAGTTTCATTTATAAACGATATTAAATAAATCAGTATAATTTATTCAATCGTTTTTTATTGCTATTACGTAACAAACAAAAAATCTTGATTCTATATTAATTATAGGAGATTATAAATTTTACAATTATTAATTAAATATTTCATATTTTATATATGAAAAGTTGAAATAAAAGCAGAGAGATATATTAATAAATTAAATCAAGTGAAATGTTACTACTTGTATTTAAAGTTAATTAAATGAATAAAATTATAATTGAAACCATAATAAACAATTAATTACGATCAACATTTAATTATGTTTATTATGTTCGTAGCATAAATTAGGGGAAAATTAATCTATAGATTTGGAGGAAGATATTATATATAATAAATAATATTAATAATAATAATATTATATGAACCGTTTATTTTGAAAGTGGCCTAACTCCATTAGGAGTAGAGATTTTGGTGTGGTAGAAATGGCATTAAAAAAAAATAATTTACTGTTTGTCCCCCGAGAGTATTATAATATTATCAAAAAGTGTCGGAAAGGTAATAACTTTATTGTACATGAAATGAGGCAAGAAGATTTTGTATTAACAAAATTATTAGAAGACGCAATTTTTAAAAGGGTCAAGAATTCTAACGGAGAACCAATAAACTGGTTAAAAATATGTTGGATGCGTTTTGTCAAAAATGAATAAGATTTTCTATAAGACATCAATGAATGAGAACGAAAATTTGAAAGTCCTGAATTTAATACCACATCGGGGTAGACCAAGAAAGTTCGAAAATATTGTATTGACACCACTGTATAAAAATATAAGACAAATTACAACCGCAAAATTCAAGGACATAATTGACTTATTACGATATATACCACCGGAACATCATGATTTCTTTAAATCCCTTTCACATACGCAAAATGTAGATGAGTAGAAAATTGTTTCGTAATTTATGTTTGTAAAAAATATTTTGAATCGCATAATTTATGTTTTTAAAGTGTTACAAAGATATGTAAAATAAAATAAGTATTGTTTTTTCGCAATTTGAAGCATCTTAAATTATGTTGAATGGACTTCGGTTCCTTCAAATTTTATAACGAATCTAGTTGTTAATTTTGAAAGTGGCCTAACTCCATTCTTGGTAAGAAAACCCATATTATTCACTTAATAATTGGCATTATTTGAATAGGAACTGTAAATTGAACACCTTTAGATACACTTAAGCAACATAACTCATTGTTATTCTTTACGTATATTTTGAATTGCATTGAATCGCAAACCTTTAAATATTTCAATTTAAGGTTATATATATATGGAGTTAGGCCACTTTCAAAATAAACGGCTCATATATAATATTATATATTATATACATTTCTTTCTACTTTAATAGAAATTGAGTTATTTCGGTAGCTAGTTTTCAATGATTCACCCGGTATATACATATATATCAAGGATAGGTAGAAACAGAATTTACACTGTAATCGTATTTATTTTCATCATAGAGGAATTTATTCGCAACTAGATCGACAAACGAGGTGGATTATTCCAATTATTTTTCTCATTCGTTTATTTATATAAATACCTTCTCATCTTCGCCACTGTTTAATGTTTTCTGCTTTTACGGAAAAATAAAAAAAGAAATATCAATTATCTAGACTAGTTAAAAGTACGGAGACCTTTAATTTTCTCCAACTCGACTGGAAAAATGGGACTTTTCATCGTAGTTTTATAGAAATAAAAAGAAAAAGAAAGAGAGAAACAGACAAACAGATAAAAAAGATGTTTTACGTGGTTAAATAATTTTTTTTCTTTATTCTTTATCTCTTCAGATTTTTCCTTGTTCTTATTTCCTTTTGATTCACTTCTCTCTTTGTTAATAAAATAAAAAAAAAAAAAAATAAAAATAAAATAAATAAAAAAACAAGTTTTATCTCCTACGCAAAAAAAATGTCTGACCTTTTGTATTTCATTTCTTTTTTTTTTTCGGAGATATTTTTTAACTTTTATTTAACACATTAAACATTCAACTAACTGAGATGATATATTTTATATCTAATATTATCCGTATCAAAATAATCTAACACGAATGATCAAATAATAATATTATTCTCGCGTGATTCCTATATCCGGGTATCCTAAAAGTAGATAATAATCGATTTATCCTCGATTAAAGGAACTCCGTTATTAATAAAACAATTTTGTTCGTTCGCTAAACTACACCTACACCTTTAACCCCTTGGGTACATTTGACGTCTGAGACACGTCATTCACTTTTTTTCCCTAGGAGCGGATGACGTGTCTAAAACGTCAAACCAAAAATTAAACTTTCAGGTACAATTTATTTCATTTAGTTTTATTTTATTGTTATTAATTTATTTTTGTTTTGCAATTGTAATTACTCGAAGACATCTTAATACTACATATGTCAGCAATATTTTAAAAATAAATATATTCTTACCCAAAATGTACTACCTTCACATATTACTCCAAGCAAACGAAAAATTATTTTCGTTCCACGTGCAAATATTTTCTCAAATAAATCCGTACCCAAGGGGTTAACATTCAAAAATTCACGATTATCTGCCAATCAAGATTTTTCTTCTTTTTTTTTTCTTCAATAATAAAACAAAACAACTAAGTAACGAAAATAATTCAATTTAATGACACGTATCGTGACACACGCAAATGTTATAAACATTAGGAAGTAATTTGCCTTAACTGTGTTTTTTTTAGGTTCACCTAGAGAAATGGGAAAAAATGTTTAATAAAATCCTTCCTTACTCGAATAACAGATCCATTTGGATGATAAGCTTCTCTCATAAGAAGAAGAAGAAGAAGAATAAGGGAATAGAAGAATAACAGAAGGAGAGAAAGAGAGAGAAAGAGAGAGAAAGAGAGAGATAGTGGATAAAAATAAAGAAAAGAAAAAGAAAAAATATATACGCAGATGTAAGGAACGATGAATAATATTCGATAAATATGCTAACATTATAGGGAAAAATGTGCCTAGTTTATTTTTATCGATATACAAATTGCATGTTTGTCAAAGACTTAATACTGTCGATCTATTTTTCTCTAAGTACTCCGATCCAAAGAAAAATGTCCAATTAGATAAAACAAAAAAAAAACAAAAAAGAAAAACAAAACAAAAAGTAAAAACGACGTTTACATTCGAATACAACGAATCGAGACATTTTTTTTCTTTTTTTTTTTATTTATGTCAGACAAAAATTTGTTATCTTCATTATAAGAAGAATCGTCAACGAGACGGAAATTGAAAAAAGGTTTACTAAATGTCGCCGAATGAAAAGGGATGAAATTTATGTGTACCTTTTATTCGGTAGAAAACAAAACAAAAAAAAAAAAAAAAAAACAAAAAGATATATATATATAGGTTTCAAAAAATTTTATTATTATTTTCTTTACTTTAGAGATAATTTATCGCGCCTTACTTTTCATTCTAACATCTTGAGAATGTTCTTCAGAAAAATTTGTATTATTTGCGAATAAATCGAAAATGAAAATTGTCGTAAATTATTACTCGTTTGGCGTATATTTTAATTTTTTAATTTAAATCGAGCTTGTTACGTAATATAAAAAAAATATACATATATATATATATATACACATTTTTTATCTGCGAACTTTTTTAGTTAACATTATATATTATAAAACATAACGGCGATGGTTAATACTGGAAAAGTTTATTAAATATTCATACGATGAAAAAGCATAAAAAATATCTCGTTCAAACATAGATAAAAAAAAAAAAGAAAAAGATAAAGAAAGAAAGAAATAAAATAACATAGTAGTATTTCGCGTAGTAGTTTACGTTGAAGACGGAAATTAAATGTAATTTATAGCTCGAAAAAAATTCGTAATGCTTATCACGAAATGATATAACTGTAGTTACATTGCATACGTAGATAATACCAGCTATAACTAGATAAAAAAAAAGGAAGGAAGTATTTAATACGAATATATATATATATATATTATATTAATTTTATTTATTTATTGTTAATTAATTTTAATTATTTTTATTTATTTATTATTAATTAATTTTAATTAATTTTATTTATTATTAAATTATATATATATTATATTAATTTTATTTATTTATTATTAATTAATTTTAATTATTTTTATTTTTGTTTAGTATTAATTAATTTTAATTAATTTTATTTATTATTAAATTATATATATATTATATTAATTTTATTTATTTATTATTAATTAATTTTAATTATTTTTATTTATTTATTATTAATTAATTTTAATTAATTTTATTTATTATTAAATTATATATATATATATATATATATATATATTATATTAATTTTATTTATTTATTATTAATTAATTTTAATTAATTTTATTTATTATTAAATTATATATATATATATTATATTAATTTTATTTATTATTAAATTATATATATATATATTATATTAATTTTATTTATTTATTATAATATTTATTAATTTTAATTAATTTTAATTATTTTTATTTATTTATTAATTATTAATTTTATTTATTATTAAATTATATATATATTATCATGTATATACGACTAACTGTTATATATTTCGAAATTGTATAATATGAATAAACTTTAACAAGTCGTTTAACAATCGGAACACGTACCTCACGTTAACCGAAAGTAATTTGAACTCGTTTAACGAGCAAACAAATAATAACAGTAAATACAAGATAGAGAGATTTTACCATAAAATCTAGGGAGAATCCTTAAACGAAAAGATATTCGAATAAACAGGGAGAAAGATACGGGAACTAAAACATTAACATTTATAGCATCCTTAACTGTAATAGGATTTACTTTGAATTAGAAACGTATTAGTCGAATGATTAATCTAATCACATTTAAGATACACATTTTTCGATTATTTTCTTTTCTTTTCTAATATCGATCAGACACTTTTCTTATGTTTCTCTTTCTTTCTTTGTTCTTTTTTTTTTTTTATTCTTATCTATGACAAATTTATACGATAATTATTAAACGTTATGTAATTAAGTTACATTACAGACAACATTATTAATTATTCTTCCTTTCAATTAAATTAATTACTTACAAAATGATCATCTTACGTAGTTGAGAATTAGATATATAAATAGTTTACCTTGATTGATAGATTCTCGCTTATGTATCCATTTATTAGCAGTGGATATACGTAAGTATACAAATCACGACCATCAATGGTACGTTTCTTGAATAACAATATAGTTTGATCACAGGATAATCAATAGAAATGAAATCACAAATTAACCGTTCACGTGATTCTTGATTACTGAACACAAGTCGTTTTATTGTAGTTCGTCCGAAACTAACATTAAAAGCATTCGATCGATAACGTTATCACACAGGTACAATATATTATACACGTATGTATATGTTTGTAACTTTTGCACGTAAACAATGGGTTACGAAGCATGAAATAAGATAAACAAGAAATTTTATTTGTTGACCAAAATAACTCGCGTGTGTTTTTATTTCCTCTTACCCCCCCCCTCCTCCTCATACTCCACCCCCTCTTCACCCCTCTTCATCTTTATATATTATTTCATCGGAAAAAGAAAGATAATAATATCCTTGAACTATTTTGTAGGGTTTTTTTTGTTTTTTTATTCTCTCTCAATGAGACCAAAATTATAGAACAAAAATACTGACGAATGATAGATGAATAAATAAATTAAAAATGAAATATATATATGCAATTTGTTGATGTTAATAAAAACATAATTGTTACGTGATAATAATTAACACTAAACCTTTAACACTATAAAAAAATAGAAATATTAAAAATAATATAAGCGAGATATATAAATATAAAAACAGAAAAAAATAGAATATATTTTAATATAGAATAAAACTTTATATTGTGAATAAAATATTTTCTTTTATTTATAAACGAATAATGTATACATTTTATGCATATGTCAAAAGTATTTCTTTTTTAAACAAATTATAATAAGAACATCTGTCATTTGATCAAGTGTGGTAAGGTTTTATTGTTAAAAATGTGTTCCAACCATGGAATAATTATGCTTTATGCGACCATTATCACATATTCACAGAGTGAATAGAAAGCTCTAATAAGATAGATGGGAATACACGGTCTATCGCCTTGTTCTACTATTCAAAGTCCTTGCTAATAAATCTTCTTATATTCTAGTTACAATCTTACAAGATTTATCTTACTAAAACAAGATTAATACGTGAAATCCTTTGAAAAGTCAAAAGACATTCTCGTAATATCAGAATTCCAATCAATTAAAAAATAGTTGTTAGACATTTCTCTCTCTATTGGTTGTAAAATATAAATTAAAAAAAAAAAAAATGCGATGGTATATTTCAATCGACGTTTATTTTCTCTCGAACGAGAATCGAAAAAGATTATAGTTAACTGTAAAAACTATTTTCTCCTAACTGGAAAGACATGGTATTTTTTTTTCTTTTTTTTTTTTAATTACTTTCGAATCGATGGGCAAATTTAATCAATCGAAAAAAAAATATTATTTTCTTTTTAGATAATCTTAACGATCGCTTACATTATTATTATATTTAGCTTGTCGATTATTAATTTTGCAATTATTTTTTTTAACAATTTATAGTTATTTATTTCGAATTATTAATAAACACAAAGAAAAAAACTATTTATTTTTCGTTCGAATAAATATTTAATATTCTCGTTTTAAATAAGCAACGCTAGTATTTCTTTTATATCAAAAATATCAGCATCCGCTCATTGATCGAGCCAATATTTATTTTATTTTAACTTTTTATTATTTCTTTTCTTTTTTCTCTTTTTTTTTTTTTTGTAACAAACTCGTCGTACGAAAGTGTTCATAATCTTTCGTTTTAAATTGATTTATATATGGAGGTACGAAAAACTGGCCATGGTATGAAGATTAAACTCGACCAACATTTACATTCAATTTATTCACAGAAAAGAACGTCGATACAAATTGTTTTTACCCAACGATATTATTCTTTATTCGAGATAGAAAGATCCTACGAATATATATTGCATATAGTATATATATACAATAAATAATAGATCAATATTTATATATGAGCCGTTTATTTTGAAAGTGGCCTAACTCCATTTTTCATTTTTTTCCGGTTAACCACGGTAACATGTACAGCTTCAAATTATCTATCAATAAAGCATTTA
>QUOG01000024.1:1318916-1340044 GCA_010416905.1 Polistes dorsalis | reverse complement strand
ATGGAGTTAGGCCACTTTCAAAATAAACGGCTCATATATACAATAAATAATAGATCAATATTTATATATAATGTATTATATAATCTTCTTTTTATATTATTAAATATTTATTTTTATAGTTTACCGATGAAAACAAGATTTATATTACATATATCACTTTCTTTTTCACGTGTGAACAAAGTACTTCTTCTTTGAAAAACTTTTGGAAAATAAATATACACTAAATAACGCACACACATCCACACACATACAAACACTCAGTTTATTGACACTGGACTAATCTTTTCAATGTACGAGAATCGATCCCAGTTAAATCCAAACATTTTATACAATTTTCTTTTCATTCGTGTAATAAAATAATAACATTTACTTCAATATTTCATCTTTCTTTTAAACCTTTTTCTTTTATAATACATGTTTATAATATTTATATGTGTGTACGAAAAGAAAATAGGTTGAGTCGTTATGATTTTGACCATCAACGATTAATAATTTCTTTTTTCTTTTTTTTTTTTCAAAATGACAATCGATCGTCTTCGAAATCATTTACTCGTAGAAAATCATATTTATTGAAAAATCTTTGTTTAATTGTTCATTTATCAAATGATAACTATATCCTCTTTGGTATAACGATTTTCATTATTCGATCGAGAATTCACCCTGAATGTTCGAACGGGACTGGCTTCTCTACATTGACGCCATCGGATCGATGTTGATTGTAATCGTCCTGTAAAAATAACAAATTAAACGTATACCCTAATATATCCTGTACACGATGTAAATCAGAACACGTGTTAGTTAGAAAATTTAATAAAATATTTCTTAACTGTTATATTATTCAAACTTTAAACTTCTCATAAACAAGTTGAAAGTTTAAATGTGGAAAACATTTATGATGAGAAATCGCAATTGTGCAAGTAGATATTATATTTTTTTTTATATTTTTTTCTATATGGAAATGTACAGTTCGTTGCAATGTATTAAAAACATTATATATATTATATATATAACTTTTACTGAAATATAAAGTTCGAAGTTAGATCCATGGAGAATAAACTTAACGCTTGTTTTCTCACATTTTATCAAGAATATACTTGGATCTCAGTTAAACTCACAGTTGAACTTGTTTCTAGTAGTCTTATTATCTAATAGTTTCTTGTAGAAATTATTGTTGAGTTAAAAACGACACTAATGACGAGATAAAAATATCATCTTCTTGAACGAATTATATTAAAAATAAAAAAAAAAAAAAAATAAAAAAAGTTACAGTATTAAAAATCATCGAATGAATTTATCTAAAAAAACAAAACATTGTCGAACTTATTTTAATTAAATGTTAATTTTAATTAAAATACGTATTGCGCCAAGAAGAACTTTCGATTACATTCCTTGGAGAATGTCATAAGTATTTGAAAGAAAGAAAAAAAAGAAGAAAAAGATATAATTTTAATTGTTCTTTTTTTTTTTGTTTTTTCTTTAAATTTTCAATGAAAATTCTAAAATTTTCATTCAAAACAGATCTACCCAGAGAGAGAGAGCACTTACCGCACCGACAACGTTCCCGACCAGAACCATGTAATTCTATAAATTCGCGCATTTGTGGGCCGTTCACGTTCGTTCGATCCAAAGTACAACAACATTTGCAAATTATCAATTGAAAATATACTCGGAACCTGTAACAAAAGGTTTTTCATTTCGCAACGAAGAGAAATCATATTTCTACGCCACGTATAACAATCATACATATTTATATATCCACCTATTGTTCATCCAATAATATATGATAGGATTCACCATAGAATTAGACATTGCCAACCAGTAAAAGCTTAGATAAACGTGTTGAACGTAACTCCTACGTAATAAATCTTGATTATGATAAACGAATATGAAAAATCCTTGATAGGGAAACCAACAAATGGCAAATATCATAACTATACTTATGAACATTTTGACCACCTGTAAAGAAAAAAAAATATATAACAAAAAAAAAATAAATAAACAAAAAAAAAAGTAGAGTAAATAATCGTGACCCTTTTTGAACCATTTATTATTTGTAATATTTGTTCCAACTAACATAAGATAAAGAAGAATAATAAGAAGAATAAGAAGAAGAATAAGAAGAGGAAGAAGAAAAATAACAAAGAAAGGGAGATGTTAAAAGGATTTGACTCGGATCTGACATTAAATGGACACATCGGTACGATCTCAACTTCGAATAGCCAACCTAATCCTACAGGGATTTAGGATTTCTCACCATATCTCGACGAGTATGTATTTAGGTTTGTGCAAGATCGATAAGATTCTCGTTTTCAACGTATCCGATACGATTACTATGTTCAACCACGAATGAATTTCGTAAAAAGGAATAGCATTTGGAGATATCTCCGTTGAAATTCTTCGTTACGTTAAATGTACAACGAATTT
Source organism: Polistes dorsalis (assembly GCA_010416905.1). Lineage (NCBI taxonomy): Eukaryota > Metazoa > Arthropoda > Insecta > Hymenoptera > Vespidae > Polistes > Polistes dorsalis. Next base: position 1,337,620 of record QUOG01000024.1, on the reverse strand, counting down.
ATCTCTCCATAGATATTCTCTTTTTAACTATGAAACGTCTCTCGTGAGATTCATTCGAGCATGATGCGATAACGAAATAAACTATTTCGTTTCTCCCATCGGAGAACATTTCAAGACTTTATACCTTGCGTTTAGATTTCATTGATTCTTTCTGATTATGCGTGAGTTCTCCAATGAACTTCGAACCCCATAATTTTCTACCCATCAGTGTGTAACAAACGGCCATTACCACTATGGGAATTAGATATGTCATATTGAGAAACAATATATTATAGCTGAAACAAAAAGATAAATAAATAAATAAATAAAAAAGAAACAATATAATATACATTTGTTTTATTACACCTTGATATATAATATATTTCTATTTTTATCTATTATTATCTATGCGTGAACGTAAATAAAACAGTAATTTATATTTCACGTGTTAATTTGATAATTCCATCAATTTTTATTATTTCAAAGTTTATCATTATTTCATTCCTTTATTGCGAACACAATGCAAAGTACAATAGTTAATCATTTTATGAACAATAAGTGCAATTACGCTTAATTAGATTGAAGTTATTAGAGTTAGAATTCCCAATAGTATAAATATGTACGCCTATGTGGTTAACAACAACACGCATATGCTAAATTCACACTTTCCTTGACTATTAATGCAAACATCCGTTAATTGCGAAGTATCACGAATTTAATCGATAGGTATCGATTTGTTTGTCGTTTCATTCAAATAACAACTATTTCAATAGAATAATAGTAAGTTTTACTTACAAATATCCTGTTTTACTATTCAAGTATTCCCCATCGGGCCAGGATAAATAGCAAGAAATCCTCGTTTTATTGTTTGAGTATCTGTAATGAATAATATCAAAGGTACATTTTATCTATGTAGAAATGAAATTGCGCTATCCCTCGTTACCTTGTCTTTGTCGTTCTAGAATATAACAGACTAGGAATAGCTAAGATAGACGAGACTGTCCATATTGAAATCAAGGTTAATATAGTTCTCCTTCGAGACATGTGTCTTTTCAAAGGATACATTATAGCCATGTATCTGAAACGGGTTGCATAACTTAATATACGCAGTTATCAAACAACTAAACAATTATACTAAATTTAATTAATCACGATTGACGAAATAAATACATACACACACAGAGACAGAGACATATTATTCAAGCACATTTATATATCAAGTGGGGAAACTTAAAGCGAACCATCTAAATAATTCAAATATCATTGATGACAGAACGAGACGAATGTTTATATTCTATTTATTTAAATGTAATTTATAATAACTTTTCTATGTATATCATCATTTTAAGTCTCGTACAATCAAATACGTTGGAATGATTTATTAATGTAAGATATCAAAATGTAAAGTAAAAAATGTAATAAATAGGTGTGCATACATGAGGATTATGTCACCCTTTAAGGGGTTATACGCAGTTGGAATTTTCAAAAAATCGATTTTTCTTTTTTTTCATTTTCGGAATGTACATATATTTAAGTATATTCTCTGAAAATTTCAAATCGATCCGGCAAATATTCTTCACTTCATGTAAGCTGCAAACAAACATTTTTAACTATGTGTAAACGTCTCTTTGAAACTTTAAACGCGTTTTTCTCAAAACGGTATTTTCAAAGTCGGTGATCTCGATTTTTCAAAAACGGCTTAACCGATCGGTTTCGAATTTTTACACAATCTTCTTAGATATATTCCTCAGGTATTAAGTATAAGGAATAACTTTTAAAAAATTTATTACTATTTTTTTGTAATAATTTAGAGCAAAAATTTTAGTCAAAAACAACAACTTTTTTTCAAATAGATGCCATTTTGTCAAAAATCAAAATTTTTAAAATTCCTGATGCTTAATACCTGCACTAATCTATCCTTTAAAAGAATCCACCATATTTTTTAATTTCAATAATCCAAACCGCCAAAATGAAGATCACCGCCAAACGTTTTTTTTTAGAGGACGTTCAGGAAATCATCTACAGGAGCGGTGCAGATTAATATTTTTACATAATCGACGCGCTATTGTATTCTCAAAAGTTGGCTCTATTTGAATTACCATCACTTTTGTTTGAGAAATAAAAACTGTTTCTAGAAAAAATTCATGATAATACGTCTTTTTCGAGCCTCGCAACTGCGTATAACCCCTTAAATCAAATAATGTTTCATCTAAACACATTTTGTTGTTGTTGTTTGTTCTATCATCAATACCAGTCGATTTATCGAGGTACACATGTTATCTAGAAATCGAATAATTTATCAGATAAGCATTAAGTCGACACACGAAGGAGAGAGGGTGGCAGGGGGTGGTGGTGGTGAATGGAGACAAAGTGATATACAAGGCGACGCTATTTGTTCTGGTTTCTAGAAATGCCAGAGAACTAATCCATTTAAGGGTGCGTAACCAAGAGGCTTTGAACAACACGATTACTTGCAATGTTCCATATTCGCGAAATCTCAAAGCAGCTCAAAGCTCTTTCCTTTCATTGGAGGAGGAAGATACTTGACAGTGAAGATTTCTTTACATTTTCTTTTCATCTTATTCTCACTATTTCTCTCTCTCTCTCTCATACATTTTTTTTTTTTCTTCGCTTCAAAAAGTAGCTTTTCCCGATTTCCACGAATAACAGGGCGACGTGATATTATTCGCGATAACTTGGATCAAATTCAAACGAAGAGAAATCGCGACATGATCTGGAATATCGATGAATTACAAATTTGATGTTTCCTTTCAAGAAAGTTCTCTTCGTTTCTTTGTTACCGAATAGAAATGTTCTTAAGAAGAAAAATAAGAAATGTATATAGACGATATTTATTTCGATTGGAACTTTGAAATATAAATCATCTTTTTTTTTCTTACGAATATTTTCAATTCGTATTTTTGTCATAACACGAGATGATCTAAATCTAATTATTATATTATAAATAATTAATAATAGTGAAAAAGTAAAATAGAGGAAAAGAGAAAAAAGAAAAACGAAGAAGAAGAAGAAGAAGAAGAAGAAGAAGAGACAAAGTAATAAATAAATAAACGACGAGTTTGCTAGCAGTGATCCTCAAAGGGCCATCCTTAAAGTGTTTCTTTACGCTTTCGTGTTCTTTCAATTGGAAAGCTACCGAGAGTAAGGTGCTTTGGCTCTTCTCGTAAAACAGATGCTTACAATTTTTACGTTAATGGAATTTTTCCGTTAATCGAATCGCATGGGATCGTACTCTCGTTTATCTTACGACCGCTTCAAACGTTTCCACAAGAACTGTGCCATTAATTGGCAAAACTTCGACAAAATAGAGAAATTAAAAATGAAACCGAAAAAGAACAAAAAATACAAAGATTAAAAATGAGACAGATCGTAATTCACGAATTTTGATTTTTGACAAAATGGCGTCTATTTGAAAAAAGTTTGTATTTTTGACTAAAATTTTCGCTCTAAATTGTTAAAAAAAAATAGTAATAAATTCTTTAAAAATTATTCCTTCCACTTAATACCTGAGAAATATATCTAAGAAGATTGTGTAAAAATTCGAAACCGATCCGTTAAGCCATTTCTGAAAAATCGAGATCACCGACTTTGAAAATACCGTTTTGAGAAAAACGCGTTTAAAGTTTCAAAGAGACGTTTACACATAGTTAAAAATGTTTGTTCGCAGCTTACATGAAGTGAAGAATATTTGTCGGATCGATTTGAAATTTTCAGAGAATATACTTAAATATATGTACATTCCGAAAATGAAAAAAAAAAAAAATCAATTTTTTGAAAATTCTAACTGCGTATAACCCCTTAAACGAAATAAAAAAAGAAACGAAAATTGTGTTCTTCTTTTACAGATGAAATTTAATCCTGATCGAGACGAAAAGAATTATTTCTATGTTTGATACAAAACTTTTCGATCAACTCACGTATTTATCATCCTACATGCATATGTGGAAAATAAAAAATGATAAACAAAAGGAAAATACTAAAAAGGAGACAGACGGGACAAACACGATAACATGTTGTTTTCGATAGAAAATTTTAAATGAAATTCTTAGTCGCGTATGGCAGACTAATGTTACTCGCCAAGTATTCAATTCTTTTTAAACGAGAGATAGATTTTTAGTTTATTTTCGTTAAAATAACTTACAGCTTTTTTCATACTCGTTCCTCTTAAATTTCGCGTGGTAATATCGAACCAACAACTTTCGAGCAACTTCTACGACTACTTTTTCCTTCCGAAAAAGAGAAAGAGAGAGAAAGAGAGAGAGAGAGAGAAAGAAAATTGTAAAACGATGTTTTAACTTTTTCAAGTCTTTAAATTGCTAGCGAGAAAACTCGTTGAATTTTCTTCGATCTTCTTCGATAAATTTTCTCATGAAATACTCAATAAACATCACAAATGTGTATTATATTATTATAGGTACACATGTAAGAGTATGTGTATTGGATAAACGATGTTTGGGTGTATTGGTATAAATGTATAGAACGAAGCCACTTTTATCGAAAACGATAATAGCAAACAATGAATGTTACATTGAAATGGAATGATTTTCTTCTCCCTCGTTTTTAGAAAAGAAACAAAATTTAACAACGAATAAAAAGAAAAATAATTCCTATGGGAGTATAGAAAAAGTTATTCTCGTATCTTTTTGATAAAATTCCATTTTTTTCGGCAATTACGAAGAAATTTCATTGGCGCTATCAATCATCATCACGTTGAAGTTTCGTTTCATTCGTGATGCACGCATTTACCTTTTACATCAAATTTTCTATACGATTGCTTATCTTTTTATAAAGAATTATTATTTTATATTAAAATATATTATACGAATGGATTAAAAAAAAAGTTGTTGAGAACCTAGCGTAGAAACTAATTTTGTATTTCGTCAATATTCCAACGAATATTTTCGTATTTCGTTGCTATATTAGATTATCATATGAATTAATTTCATCCTACGTATACGTATAAGCATATTAATAAATGTATACATATGTGTAATATATGCATTTTCTATCATAATTCAATCTATCATGGAATGCAATTACATGTCGAGTCTTGTATCGCTGGTTCTATTAAATTGCAATTCATTATTCAACTATGGAAAACCAAAAAAAAAAAGTGATATCGAGTTTAACGAAAATTCATTGTCCGTTATAAAATTGTAACTTAAGGGGTTATACGCAGTTAGGATTTTCAAAAAATCGATTTTTTTTTTTTTTTGCATTTTCGGAATGTACATATATTTAAGTATATTCTCTGAAAATTTCAAATCGATCCGACAAATATTCTTCACTTCATGTAAGCTGCAAACAAACATTTTTAACTATGTGTAAACGTCTCTTTGAAACTTTAAACGCGTTTTTCTCAAAACGGTATTTTCAAAGTCGGTGATCTCGATTTTTCAAAAACAGGTTAACCGATCGGTTTCGAATTTTTACACAATCTTCTTAGATATATTCCTCAGGTATTAAGTATAAGGAATAATTTTTAAAAAATTTATTACTATTTTTTTGTAACAATTTAGAGCGAAAATTTTAGTCAAAAACAACAACTTTTTTCAAATAGATGCCATTTTGTCAAAAATCAAAATTTTTATTATTTCTTCTGCTTAATACCTGCACTAATCTATCCTTTAAAAGAATCCACCATATTTTTTAATTTCAATAATCCAAACCGCCAAAATGGAGATCACCGCCAAACGTCTTTTTTTAGAGGACGTTCAGGAAATCATCTACAGGAGCGGTGCAGATTAATATTTTTACATAATCGACGCGCTATTGTATTCTCAAAAGTTGGCTCTATTTGAATTACCATCACATTTGTTTGAGAAATAAAAACTGTTTCTAGAAAAAAATTCATGAAAGTACGTCTTTTTCGAGCCTCGCAACTGCGTATAACCCCCCTTAAGTTAATTCGAGAAAGGTGTTAGAAATAGTTGAAATTAAATCCAATGGTACAGTTATCATTGTTATCTCGTAGTATTTCCACTCTATTCTCAAATAAGTAATAAACTTGGTACCATGAGTTATTACAAAACTATTTTCTCTATCTCTCTCTTTCTAACTGTCGTTGACAACCATTCATCCAACGTTTGAACTTTATAACAACGAGTTAGAGAAATGTGCACGAAGTGACGTACGCATTCATGGATACATATGAAATTCAATTTCTCTTCTTACAATGAGAATAATGTGCTTGTTCTTCTTTTTTTTTTTATTTATTTATTTATTATAGATGACCTAATTAATTCGGTTATACGTTGTGTTTGGTTTCTATCAGTGATCATTATTTTCTTTTGTTGGGTGAAATGAATCATGATAAATATAATATTGATAATATAATATATAATTCTGACAATGAGTTATAGACATTGATTTTATTTCTCGACATATATATAAAATATCGAATGATCATTTTAAAGGATTTGTTTCTGCTAAATTAAATATTAACAATTACTCGTTCTATTGTGAAAAACGTCAAGAACAATAGGAGATTGTAATGGGATTACGTATTTCGTGATCGCTCACACAAGAAACGATGTTATGTTCTTGAATATGAATATTCTCGACTTCGTTAAAAAAGGAAATCATATTTTCACGTTTTATCGAGACAATTAAATGGACATAAAATAGAAACCAAAAAAGAGAAAAAATAAAAAACAGAAAAAAAAGAAGGGGAAAGAAAAATGATTTAAAATATAATGAAAAATGTCAGATTCGTGTTGTTTTATTTTTTTCTCTCTCGTGTTTTTGAAGATAACGGATATATATGCTTTGCAGTTTACAAGCTAACAAAGGAATTCTTTAAAGAGCACGTTATCGCAAATAAAAAGAACTTTAGAAAATAATTTTTTTCCTAAATTTCATTTAAGATAAATTTTGTCCTAAATTTCATTTAAGATAAATTTTTTTCCCGCATATCGTTGAGAGAAACTTTCATTAAATATTGACCTACATTAAATTATATCGCAACGCATTTTATTTAACAATAGAATTTGCCGTAATCTAATATTTTCATTACCTTTTCTTTGATTGCATTTTTTCTCCGATCTGACATGAATTCTTTCAATAATAGGAAAAAAAAAAAAAAAAAAAAATAAGTTAATTTACGAAAAAATAAAAAAATAAGGAACACATTTGAAAAGGAGCATCTGCAGCTGACAGGATCATAAAATTATATCTAATCGACACAGTTTTAAAACTGCGTAGAAAAAGTTTGAAAGTAAAATACTTAAAAGGAATCGGGAGAATCAAGTTTCTAATGAAAATTGTTTCGATAACTTTTAATCAGATGAAATAAGATCTTTCGCAAAGTTAATCAGTCTTCTTTTCAATAGAAAGAAAAAAAAAATAAAAAATAAAAATAAAAAAAAAACATAAAAGAACATGAAGAAATCGTATTTTGATTTGTAAAATTAAGCTGACTTTTTTTCTCTTTCACTTCGTTAATTGTTAATTCGATTTTAACATTCTTTACTTAATTTGTCTTTTTATTTTTTATTTTTGTTATTTTATTTTTCTTATTTTTCTTATTTTTCTTATTTCTCTTATTTATCTTGTCTATTTTAAATTTTATTTATCACTCATGTTTTAAACGTAAATGCATATTTACGTAAGTATCTAATATATCAATCGAGATACGTAACGTCAAGATGTATTATAAATTTTGAATAAGAAATATAATCAATCGTATGCATCAACATTATTTTATAATTTTGATTCCTCGTTATTTCGACACTACGATCTTAGAAAACTGACAGATAAACAGATATTCGTCATATTTTTATTATTTATTTATATGTTTATTTTTATTATTCTCAATAAAATTGTAATAATATCCATATCTTTTTAGATTAATATTAAAAAAGGTAACACGATCACCGTCATTTGTAAACAAAAATTTATTATCATCTCATAAAAGTAAATATGATTTCTTTGTCTTATAAATGATCATACGAACAACACGTTCTACGAATAAGAAGACGGAAATAAATAAAATATGTTAATACGAAATTTACATATTTTCTAAATAACTACAAAATGAAATAGAAAACAGACAAAAATAGCGGAGAAAGAAAAGAAAGAAAAGAAAGAAAGAAAGAAAGAGAGAGAGACGTGCTACGAATATGAAAATTCGTGAAAAAAATTTTGATCAATATTTTAAATAAATAATTTATTATGAAAATGTTATTATAAATATTCGTCAAATTATTCAAAAAAAAAAAAAATAAAACTTTAATTCTCATATTTCCGATGAAATTAATTTAATTAATTTTTTTTTCTACGAATTTCATAATCGATAAAAATAAAACGAATATTGAATTATTTAAATTACGCGAGAAAAATAAAAATGAATATCTATAGTTATAAAAAAAAAAAACGATATCGATAGTAAATATTATATATATATATATGCAAGATGAATATTAATTGAAGAATCGAATTTAATTTAATCTAAAAAGATCATATGAAACTTAATTAAGCGTTAGCACGTCTCACATCGACGAAATACAAGAATAATTCATGGAATAATCGATATGAAGCATTCGTTCTCTCAGATCTTTCTTTTATTTTTCTTTTTTAATGTTTATTTTTAAAAGGGATCTCTCGTTTATTACATTTCTTTCACGAGTATATAAAGTTTCTTGATTATTTCCCTATTCTTGGATAGAATATTAAAATTATTTAATATTTATATATTATATTATATTAAATTAATGAAATATTTAATTATATATTATATTATTTTTTTAAATTATTTAATATTTATAATTAATTATTTAGTATTTAAAAAACATTTATAAAATATTAAACTTATTCCATTGGACAATTAAATTGTAACTATTATTATTATTATTATCGAACAAATAGAAATTTCATATTATTTAATTTGTCGCTTTAATCATTTCGCGTAAAAGTTGACAAATATTAAAGGAATATCTGTTATCAACGTTAAAAGCTTATCTTTTAACGACGAGACAGCCACAGATCTTCTTTTACTTTAATTATCCGAGCATCATTATCATCCGCGAATATTATTATCAGCTTCCAAAAATCTACTGTTTCTCTCATTTAGTGAGAAGACGAGAAAGAGAAAGATTGAGAGACTAAAAGAGAGTGTGAGAGAGAGAGAGAGAGAGAGAGAGAAATGGAAAGACAAAGATAATTCCGTATTCAAATCGTTCGTTCATTTAAGATTTTTATCGAGTAAAGTTAACTTAATATATTTTAAAAGTATAATATTAATACATTATCAAATATTCTCAGATTTAGTTTAATTAGTAAAAATATGTATACATATTTTTTACCATAATTTTTTATAAAAAAGAAAAAAAAAACAGAAAACAAATCTCAATTATTATTGGATTGAATTTTCAAAGGCACGGAGGAATAAAAAAAAAAGAAAGAAAAAAAAGAAAATAAAAATAATAAATTGCATTACCGATACAATATGTGTTTCTTGGTGTTATTCGCTATCTTATTACACTTGCATCTTATATATTACGTGCTAAGGATAAACAAGTTAAACTATAATAAAGGTAAACCGGAATATATTGCGAAAGGATTGTGGGAATATGTTAACACAAAAAATATCAACTTCCGTTTCCTTGTTTTTCTTCTTTTCCTTTTCATGAAACACGAAACTCTGCTTTATTTTATCTCGCTTTAACATGACCATGCCTTTTTAGAAACAACGAATATTTAAACTACTGTATTTTCTTTTTTAGAAAACTTTGAAAAAAAAAAAAAAATTACGAACAAGTGAAAATTGCGAAATTTTACAACATTACGTTACACGATTTTTTGTTATTTTGTTAATTTTTTTTTTACTTTTTTGCTTTCGAAAATGATGTAATAATTTTTTACTCTCTTTTATGTATCTCATTCTTGCTCATAAATTTCATGAATTTAGAAGAAAAATATGCTGACCTACTAGCAAAGAAAGAAAAAGTTTCCTTTTGTAAAAGTCAGGATAAATAGAATCGTATTCATAAGTTTTCCTGTATAAGACCGATTGAATCTATAAAAGATAGAAAGAAATAAAAGAAGATAAAAGAAAGAAGATAAAGGAAAGATCTTTCGAACAATATCCTAATTCAAATTTATGCAGCTATAATATCTTAATCGTTTTTTAATTCTTCTTGAAGTATATCAATGGGGGTTCATGTTAATAAACGAATGAGTTAATCGAAGAGTTGCTTTTTAAATAGACAAATAAGATCATCAATCTAATTATTCCATAGAAATATTTCTATTTATTTCAATAATATTTATAATAAAACAAATATTTATTATTATTTATAATTAAATAATAATATTAAAAATATTAGCAATTAATTGTATTAGTGAGCGTATAAACACTCATATAATATAAAAATATTTATTATTATTTATAATTTAATAATAATATTAAAAATATTGGCAATTAATTGTATTAGTGAGCGTATAAACACTCATATGATATAAAAATATTTTTAATTACAAATATTACAAATCTTATTTAAAATTTTGATCAAATAAATAGCAAACTATCCTAACTAGTAGAATGAAATTTAGAATTTGAGCCGAAGTGGAATCAAACAACTTCTAAATTACTATTGATGCGACAATGAACATCAATTTTCTAGATTGAATGAAAGAAAAGTAGAATGAACTATACTGAAACAATTGTTAAAGTAAAACCTTTCACATAAGTACTCTCTCAAGACGTTTAGCTGACAATTTAAAGAACTGTGCACATACTCGTTGAAAAAGATCGAATCTATGTCACGATCTTGATTACGTTATACATAACCGATCGATTCTTTTTATTTACATATGCACATATATGATTATGTACATACACGATGTGTTTCAAATTATATGGTCATAACTTCAAAAGTGCTTTTCAGTACTTTCAAATAAACAAATAAAAAAGAACATATTCATGTTTCATTGCATTTTAAAATACTTTGTATAAACACATACATTTCCTGTCAGTAAAAACTAATTTAACTTGAAATAACTTGAATACAAATGCATCTGATTTATCTTCATATATAAGCTCTAAAAACTTTTTAATAATTAATTATAATTTTTGTATTTTCCAACAAAATCATTAATTAACATCTATGACCCTTAAGTAGCATTACGAAGAATTATCTTTTCAATAATACGTTTCTCGTGACACGTCACAGAGAACGAGAAATTACAATAATTATTTCGTTTAATTATATAAATTGATTTGAATACTAATTGAAAATCACCAAATGAATACCAATACTCTTTTCTCACGGATCAATAGATCTGATCAATATTATGGTATAGGACAGGAATGTGAAATATTATGGAAAGCATTTTTTAAATATCATACACAATCAATATTACATTCTCGATTAATTAATATCACAGAAATTTTGTGGCAATCAAATGATATATTTAACACGATTAAAATGAATAAATATTTATATAATATCAAAATAATGAATTTAATAAATAATATTGTATAGTAATATTGAAACCACTTACATGCAATATAACATACAAATACGCGTACGTAAAAAATGAATATGCAGATATATGCGTGTGAGAAGACACAAACAAATAATAAAACAACAAGGAACAAAAAACAAAAAAAAAATAGAAAAAAGATAAAAAGCATACCTGTCGAAAGATATTACCACCAACGTAAAGACACTCGACGCGACAGTCAGGTGGGCAATAAAGTTGTTGATAGTACAGTAGACGACACCAAAGGGCCAATTAGAATTTAGAAGGTATATAAAATTAAAGGCGCAGTTAAATAATGACATCATCAGGTCTGCCAACGAGAGATTTACTAAAAAATAGTTGGTAACCGTACGCATCCGACGATGTGCTATAAAAAAAAAAAGAAAAAAAAAACATAATATTTAATTATTATTTTTTTAATTATTAATTTTCTCCTTGGAATAAAAGAAAAGTCAATAGTCTATTAAAGTAATTTTCTATTAAAAGAATTTCGAATTATGCCATTTAAAGTTTAGATTTGTCTTTAGAGGAGTTACGTTGAATTTCTTCAAATTGTGGTTTCTTGTTTTCTTTGTTTCTTTCTTTTTTTATCTAAAACTCAAGTTCGGTTGTTTCTTTAACGAATCTATTATTCGTAGGTTATTAGATCTTAAACTTTCCTTGAAACTTGTTTCCCTTCTATTTAAATTCTATTTAGTTTAAAATCGGTAATGGTAACGTTATCGTAATTGCAAAGTGATACTTTCAGTTAAATTGTTCGGTAAATTCATTGATTATTTTGAGAATAAATCGAAGCATCTATTTGCATATATCTACCTACGTATACCCACTTACTTATGTACTTCTACATTATCGTTTCAATTTCCTTATGCAAATAGTTTTCATTTGTAAGAGTGATTTGAACAAATTTCAAAGAAAGATTTACGATGTAACTCGTTACACGTTTTGTTTCTTTTTTCTTGTATCTAATATGGCCTTGTTTTGTTTTTTTGTTTTTTTAAATTCTTCGCTTAAAAATTTCATTTAGTTTATGTAAATGTGTACTCGTAATATCGATAAAAATAATCACGAACATAAATACGGAACAAATAAATTTGTTATGTTCGAGAAAAGTGAATGAGTGAGTGAGAGAGTGAGTGAGACAGAAAGAGGGAGAAGAAAGAAAGAGAGAAGAATAGTTAAATATTCATAAGATGTACTTTAGCGCATCTGGATGACACAGTTTGGAGCATCACCATTACAATAATGAAATTTTAATTTTTATTTGTTCCTAATGGATGAGAAATAATTTTAATTGGTCTGAATACAAATATAATTTTATTTTTTATTTTCTCATTCTCTTTCTCTTTTTTTCTCGCATCGTTAATTAATTTTTTTTTGTCCTCATTACAAAACAAAATTATCGCGATATTAAACGTAAACGAAAAATGAAAAATATATATCTCAATGAAACTATTTTATTCGTAAATTTTTAATCGATTCAATATAAAAATAATCGGATATCGTGAAAATGGATTACGTTGGATAATATAATTATAGAATTTTTTTTTTTACAGATTGATAAGAAGAAGGTTCAAAGTTCCAATAAGTGCTTCTACTGATATTACCGAACATTTTTATTCGTCCTTCGCGAAAGCAATTTGTGTAACCATTAAATTCCTCCTTCGATAAAATAAGCAAGTTCCCATCTTTAATTTTCCCTTGGTGTTGACTCAGCTTCTAACTCGCATGGTAAATTTATAATAAATGTGTTCTTAATAGAAAATTGTTGTAAAGTAAAAAACTATTGAAAAGAAAACAATGGAAACTTTTTATAACGATAATTACTCGATTATACGTACACGGATTTCTTTCTTTCTTTTCTTTTTTTTTTTTTTTTTTTCTCTTTTTTCGTTTAGCTAAGTGAAAATTATTAAGTACAAAAAATCGATTGTATTATTCATTTTCTAACTTTAAAGTAATATTTCGTAATACTCGTTTTCTATCGAGTCGAAAGCTGAACGAGAAAGAACATATTTTTTTTTTAAACCGTCTTTTATCGAAAATCCACTTTTTCGTTTTGATTTTATTTATCGTTTAACTCTTGAAAAATAAAAACGACTGTTCGCTGGAACAAAAAGATACAAACGTGAAATGATTTATCAAAATAATTAATAAAACACATTTTCTCATCTTAATACGAATATTATTTACATATTATTGTAATGAAAATTAATCGATTTCTATGATTGTTTATATAGTCGTTTATCAAAACACTACGTTTCCAATTTGTTATAAAAAAAAAAAGAAAAAAGAAATATGAAAAAAGTTTCGACAAAAATGATAAATGTTGAAAGTACCTTTCATTGACACGTGTCACCTCATCGAATTTTCTGTATTCTCGTGGGGGGATAAAAATCACGATAGTCAAAAAATCCAGTCTATAAAAAAAGGGGGAAGGATTTGAGGATCATCAATGTTTTCTCTTCAGTAGAAAACTAACTTTTTTCTGACTTTTCTACGACTTGTATCAATCATATCTTTTGATCCTGCGTTAGTCGTTTTTATGTCAATAAATTTGTCAAAGAAAATATAAAAACTAGTTATTACGGTTAGGTTTATCGAATATTAATGAGTACATATGTCAATGTTATTTATAAAGTGAAGCCTCTCTTTCATCGAACATAAAGAAACACGTTAACAAGAAAAATAACACATGTTTTTTTTTTCTCTTTACTCAAAGTAGGGATCGATAGCAAAGCATGCAATCATGATGTTTGTAGACATTTTTTTTTTTTTCTTTTCTTCATAGACCTGTCGCGTACAAACGTCTACTTTATGCACAGAAAGATTTATATGTATATATTGATATGTATCTATGTTCATTATAAACGTTTGAATAAAAAATTTTTTAAACGAACAAATTGCAAGACTAATTGGAAACTTTAAGGAAACTTTTAAACTTTTTTAAACTTTAACTTTTGAATTGACTGATAAATAATATCGGAATATTTATTATTATATATTTAAATTACTGATACTAATATATTTTTATTGAAGTATTATATAATATTATTATATTAGTATAAATTGATCGAAAAAAAAATATATATATAATATTTTTAATTAAAATTTCTGATATTATTTAATTAATAAGCTCAATATATTTGTTGATAAAGGAATAAATAAATATATATATGTAATCCATTTTCTCTTCTCTAATAAAATCCCATTAAGCTTAATATTGTAAAATACCACGTACTCTCTCTCTCTCTCTCGATTGAATTTATAAAAAAAAAAAGAGAGGAAAAAACCATAACAAGGACAAAAAGTATATATTAGTTGAAATTACAAATATAATTTATTTCTGTGATAGAACAGTTGATTAATTTTTATTGATTTTTACGAGAGAGATAGAGATAGAGAGAGAGAGAGAAAAAAAAATGAACCTCGAAACGATTTACTTTCGAAAAAAAAAACTAGCCGTCTCTTACTCTTTCACTCTTTTATTCTCTCTTTTTCTTTTGGTAAAGAATCTTTTATGAGAGAGACCTTCTTTCTCACTATCGAAAGTCACCGAAAGTGGATAAACATTGGCACGGTCACGTTCTGACTTTTTCTACCGTCCAAAATCATGTAGGTAGCTACTAAAAATTTGTCTATCCATCTTGCGAGGTTTCTAAATAATAGAAGAAACCTTTACTAAAAAAAGAAAAGAAAAGAAAAAAAAAGAAAAGAAGAGAAAAGAAAAACGAGGAAAAAAAGGGAGACAAAAGTATTATCCAGATTGGTAATGGTTATTATTCGAGACAATCCAAAAACAATTTAATAAATTGCTTTTCGTCGAAAACTAAGCTTTAATACGACGCTCAATATAATATCAAATTCTTTTTTTTATTCTTTTCCTTTTTATATTTTAATTTATATATCTTTACGTTATTTTTCTTTTTTTTTTTCCTCCCCCATGACACGATCATTAAATTATTTTTTGTACGAGAGACGTATAAATATTTTTTTTTGTATATATTTTTATAAATTGAATTTTATAAATAAAGTCTATGTATATTATGGAATTTGATGTAACAATGGGTAACATAAGAAAGAAAAGAATATATATCAGTTTTATTAACGTGTAATATACGTCAGATATCTACCTTTTTTTCCCATACCGTGTCTTTCTAAGTGTATCGTGATACAGAAAAAAGAGTATCGTCATGACGGTAATAAATATATGTTCGAGAAAAAGAAAATCCTTGAAAGACGTAAATCATTCTGTAACGTAATATCTTTCTTTCTATGTATTCCCGATCGATTATAGGGTTTCTATATTTGTTAGTTCATGTACCTATAAATGACGAGTCACTTCACTCTTCAATTTGTAATGGTAATTAATTCTATTTCGGAACAATGAAGATGAAATCATGATTGACGTGGATTTTCGTATGCTTATAGTCTCATTAGTTACAACAAAATTATCTTGAAAGATATTTAATGGGATATTATTTTCATTGATAAAATATCTCTTTTACAATACTCGATGAAATTAATCTCATTTGAAATCGTCAAAATAGTGTTTTATTGTTATCAAGTAATCGTCTATATAAATAAGTACTTAATCATCTACACGTTTAACTACATTTCTATGTCAGTCGACTATCTCGTTAACATGAAAAATACAACAAAAAAAAAATATTTCTGTGTTGATGATAAGCTGATAATATCGTGGTCGTAGCAAAGAACTCTTATTTTTATTCAAAGAAGTAAGTAATAACAAAAAATAATTATCTTTTAATGAGAATAAAATGTTCAAATTGTTCAAGAAAATCTAAAAAAGAAAATAAAAAAATAAAAGAAAAGAAAAAGAAACAAAGGTATCTTAAAAAATCGATGAAATTTTGTACATTCGATTAGAAGAATAAATAATCGATAATTGAAAAAATGTCGCGAGATATCCTAGAAGAATTTTATTTCAAATTTCTAATAATTATTTTTAGAATAATAAAACGCTTTAAAAGAAATAAATGTGTGAAAAAAAAAAAAAAAGAAAATAAATCCTTGATTTTGTAGACACGCAACTGGTTGATAATTTTATCGTTATCTCTAGTTTAATCGAATAATAAAAAATGATTACGTCGAAGAAATGTCAGTGTTCTAATATTACAATGATTTAATGAGCCTTCTTCTTCCTTCGATCGAAACGATCAAATTACTGATCAACGTTTAAAAATAGATGTTTTCTTACCGAGTACTATCCACATGACGATTATATTTCCACCGGTGGCTACTAATAAAATGATAGCAAAGATCAATGACCAAGTTAGTTTTTGCCACCATGGCAAATTGAACGGACGTTCTTGTACACTGTGAAAACATTTGAAAAATGCTTCTTGATCTGATTCCTTTAATAACGGCAAAGCTTCATTTAGAAGTAAGATTAGTTCGCTGTGATTTAATTTTAATAACGATGATATATTAGTTCCTAGGACAGACGTACTGCAATTGTACAAATAAAACGAGTCCACGCTATTCATATTTTTTAATCCAACACTTTATATCTAAATAAAACTGTCCAATTTCTTATCCGTACAAATAATTCACTGACACGTTTAATTCAGGATTTAATTCGTTAATTATTCTCAACTTTTACACGCGAATTACGTCGGAATTTATAATTGTCACCCAAAGAAGTTTCTTCAAATTAAATTAACTAATGCATTAATGCAATAATGTTTTTCTTTTATTTACGTGCACGCATTTTTATTTATTATTTATTTACGATTTAATGTGAACTCACGAGTTACGAACAATTTATTTATTAATTTATGAATTGTATGTGTGTGCGTTAAATTAAAACAATTCCCCATTAATGACCTGAACAATTTAGTTTTTTAATAAATGATCGTTCCAATCGTATTTATAAAAGCATCATTTTTTCTTTTCTTTTTTTCTTCTTCTTCTTCTTCTTCTTCTTATCGATTATATTATTTTTATACGATTATTATAATTGCACAGTCTTGTTAAGAGTATTGTCACACATAGGATTATTATATCGATATAAATATTAATAAGAAATCTTCTCAAAAATTTGAGAAAAGAAAAATGTATGCTCTTTATAAATTTAACGTACTTTTTCTTTTTTTTTTTTTTTTATTCTACAATTTCTAACGAAATCCTTGTATTAATGTAATACGATCATAACATCATTTTTCTCTTTTTTATATCCTGGATCAGTTTTCGTTCATAACTTATATATATAGATTGGAACTGATCTTCCCTTTTTCTCCCTATTTTTATTTTTATTATATTTATTCATTTATTTTTATACAAATAATATAATCTCAAAATTGATTAAAAATTTATCGCGACAAATTCGATGATTATCTTTCCATAGAATTATTTTTAACGTTAAATAATATCGAGCACGTTACTTTTTACATAATGGAAATCCTATTTCAACGATAATTTACAATTTCTCTCGTTTGATTTGAAACACACCTAAGGCAAAAGCATAAGGCATCGATATAATCCGAAAGAAAAATCGTTTCACTTTTATTTTCGACATTAAAATTGCTTTGGAAAATTTATTAAAGCATTACACGCTTGAATTCTCATATCGCGTGTCCTTTCTTTATCAATAAATGGTGACCACCAAGCATACACCATAATTTCAAAAATCACCAACGAAAAAGAAAAATGAAAAAATGAAGATTATGATTTGGTCATCTTTTTAAAATGTTCCTTTGATCGTAATGAAATAATCGATCATTTCGTAAATAAATTAAAAGAGATAACGAACAAATTAATTTTTTTCAATTATAGTAATTATTTTTTTCTTTTTTTTTTTTTTTTTTTTTTTTAATTTGATCAATAATATTCGTTGCTGTATTTTGGTTGTTTTTGTTTTTATCGTTCGATATTCTAACACATCCTGTTATTTTCTATTTTAGATTGATATCACGAAATAAAACGAAGAGGTTTTCGTTGGGTACCGTTCCCACGAGCCTCGCCGGAGATACTGAAGCCTTGAAAAGCATGTTCATTCAAAGATGCATGCGCAATAGCGTACAACCCTCGTTACCTCTCACACCTCTGTTTCCTTATTCACCCTCTTTATCGCGTATCTAAAAATTTCTAATTAACTACGAACATTCGAATATGATTTTATTAAATATTCAAATATTCAAATATTATTAAATATATATATATATATATATATATATATATATATATATATATATATA
>QUOG01000024.1:1292840-1318906 GCA_010416905.1 Polistes dorsalis | reverse complement strand
ATATATATATATATATATATATATATATATATATATATATATATATAATGTTATATTTCGTATTTAAGTTATATTTTATTAAATTTTCTTGATTTTATTATCCTTATTAATTACTATAAATTTTCTTGAAATATTTATCTACTTATATGTATATTCAATCTAAGGATTTATATCAATAATTAATATTATTTAAATCGTATATAAAATTAGAAGTTTAAGTAAAAGATTAGAAAGAAAAATAATAGTTTTATTCGAACATGTTGAATCAAAATTCGGGTACCAAAATACGGGTACGAGATAAACTTTTGATATTTCAATCTGACTAGAACATTCTTAATTTTAAGTACCCACATATTCAAAAAGTTTTAATACACGGATTAATGATAGACGGTAGAATAAGGAAACATAAGTTAAAACATAGATGGAAAATTCATTCGGAAAATAAAATATTTCATAAAAACAAAAAAAAAGAAATAAGAATATCGAACATTGTAAATATTATCTGTAAAAATCTGTTGATTTTCTTTTAATATACTCAAACAATTTACTTTCTAACAGTTTATTCTACTTTTTACTTTATTCATCTTCTTATCCTTTTATAATATTCCTTCTTCTTTTTATTTTCGCTTATTTCACGTCCTATGGGAACTGTTGCTATGCCTCCAAGACTATAGCAAACAATATGATTTTCAGATTGCCTTCCTCATCGCAAGAATGTTGGAGAATGAGAATTTTCATGCATTTAGGAAAAGGGGTGAATACCGGTTGAGATATACTGCTACCAATAATAGAAAAACCTACGAGTTTCATCTTATATATTACTAAATTATTCTTATTTTAAATTATTTATATATTTTAATATCAAAATTTAATTAAAACTGTTCATCAACCCGCCTACCCATAAAAATGTTTAGAAAAGCGTTTCCGTTGCTTGCTTAATTATTAATCGATTTTGATAAACACGGTCTTATTTGAAAGAAAAATTCATCGTTCCTTATCAAATTTAAATATAAATATGCAATTTTATTCTATGCCCGAAAATATTATTCTTATAAAAAAACAGAAAAAAAATCAAACATTGATTGATGTTCTAAAGCCGAGACAAATACTTGTAAATGTAAAACATTTTATCAACAAAAAAATCATTTTCAAAATCTTTGATACATTCCACAAATATTTGAAGTTACGATATATTTAATATAGAATTTAAATAGTAATATTTTGTTCATAATTAGAATAAATGTGTGTGCCTTCAGAAATGCGTTTATACATATATATATATATTAAAAAATAATCATTTAAGGCGTTCAAATAGAACAAAATCTTGAAGATTTGTTGTTAAATTCAACGATGATCACCTGAAACAAAAAGCAAACTATATTAATCATACAGTCAAGAGATAAAATAGCCTAACATATAAGTCGTCCAATTCATAGATGCACTTTTCATTTGAATTCCCTATTTATTTTTATCTAATCTGTAATTTTTACCGTTTGTAAAATTAAATTAAATTTAAACGCGTGATTTTACATTGAAAAATATAATTAATTAAGAAATAGAAAAAGTACAAATATTATAATAAGTTACTACTAAAAATAATATCCTTTAAAATACACACTTTTAAAAATTTAATAAAAAAAGAAAATAAAATAAAATACACATTTAAAAATACTTTTAAACTACACACGTTATATACGAAAGAAAAATTGCAAATTTAATAAAATACTATCGAAACAAAAAAATCTTCAAGAAGAAATAAGAGAAAAGAAATGACTGTAATATTTACTGAACGTTAATTAAACTTCAATATTTAATAATACGAGAATTTTATTATTTTCTACTTTAAATTTAATTAAATTAATTAAAAACTTATGCACCTTTTGGACGATTTGGAAAGAGATGGAATGATTCATCATCTCCAATTACAATTACAAATTAATGACGAGCAATAAAATTATGCAATAGAATATAAAATATGACTAAAGAGCTATTTTCTAAAAATTCGAACTTATTGTTGAATTTTTAAAAATAACTCGATAGTTCAATAGTAGTTGCCCTCTTCACGCCACAATTAAGTGGGGGGCCTCTTCGGCAATTAGCCTCTTCGGCATTTAGCCTCTTCTTTCTTCATCCCTGAAAACTGCATTGGACATATTTTCTAAATGCGACCAAGATAAGATTTCACATACTTTTATTGCAAATTAACTCGTATTTTGTTTGATAATTCTGATTCTTGATTACTAAAACATTAATTTACATTTTCCGTTAGTCATTCAAGTTCGTGGACCATCAATGAACTTTGAGTTCATTGACATATCCACGAGTTTAATTAAACGAATGTCCAAGCAGTAAAATTATCGATGACCTATAAACACATCGCACTTTTAATTTCAACCAATAAAATAGAATTGAAATAAATAATGCAATAAATGTTATGCATTTTCTTGCAATATTTTCATTTCATTCATTCGTTATATTTCTAATTGAGAAAATCGCGATTGTGCGAAGTGCTATTATAATACTTAAAACTAAGTATCAAATGGATCAAAGTATTTGCGAATTTGTTCGACTTCATCTCGTTCGAGATAGAATCGAAATAGAAATAAATCTTTTAAATCGTTGCAAATTCCTTTGAATCTCATGATACATAATGAAAATACAGAAGAGTTACAAAATAAATTTACAAATATGATACATGAAAAATGAATGAATAAAAAAAAGAAATGTTTGTAACAATTCTGTATAAACCAGGAGGCGAAATTTCCACTCCGGAGTGAAAGCAAACCTCGTGCCTTTCCTGGATCCTACCTACTTAAAATTAAACTTTTCACATTCGCTCAAAGAAGTATGCTACCTGCCTGCCAATCACCCGTATTTAAAAAGATCAAATACACATACGTACCCACCCACTCACTCCACGATTCTCTCACATACCACCAGGGTGCAAAAGCCTAAACTAGAGAGCATGCCCCGGGGCACCTCCGACACCCTAGTTCAAACGCGTGTTTTCTAAACTTATGGGAGTACGTACCAATGCTGTAATCGTCTGCCAAGGCTAGTGATTATTGCAATAATGACTAAAGCAAAAATACT
Source organism: Polistes dorsalis (assembly GCA_010416905.1). Classification (NCBI taxonomy): domain Eukaryota; kingdom Metazoa; phylum Arthropoda; class Insecta; order Hymenoptera; family Vespidae; genus Polistes; species Polistes dorsalis. The sequence goes on along the minus strand of QUOG01000024.1, from coordinate 1,315,813 downwards.
GGTACATACTAGTATATATCAGCATACTAATATAATACAAGTATTGTCATATTTCCACAAATAAATGTGGGAAGTCTACTATTCAAAACGATTTGAAAAAAAAAAAAAAAAGAGAAAAATTTAATATAAATAGAAAAATACAACCATGTGTATTTTTTATATCACACCTAACTCTAGGTGTGCTATACTAAGAAGTACTCTAAGTATTAAATAATATATTAATTAAAAACTATCACGAAACGATGTACAATGCACACACCTAAAACGCACACACAGGTGCAACGTACACCGTGCAATCACTAGCACAATGACAGCCGCCAATAGGGGGAAAAACTTAAAACTAAACCTATACTAACCGTTTCTCACCCATACGAGTAGCACCTGGGCACACGCATAGATGAGAATGCAGAAAGTATAGGGGGGAGAAACGGGAGATTAGTATATTAGAAGCTGAAAATCCTGATCTAAAAAAATATGATTAAAAACACATAAATACATAGTACATAAATACATTATACATAAATACATTTTTATAAAAATTTATCTAAGCGGCTAAGGACTCTACAATTTATTTGATAAAAAATAACTTTTAATATCTTTTAATATATTTTAATATATTTCCAAACCTCGGACGACTCCTTTCATTAAGTTGGCTGTTCTAATAAAAGAACTGGGCTTTGAGCCACCACTTAATTGCTAGAATCTATCCGTCGCGAATGAGTTTGTTTTCTTGCTCATTTATTTGTAATATCGAAGTATCGATATATCAAAATTAATTGCGATTAGATACACTAAGTACGAAGCAATGCATGTAAGACATTTATTACATGCTTTTCTTGATGAAAACGAGTAAATTAATGCTCGGTTTCACCACTACTAACCACGAACAAAACACGTAATAAAAAAGAAAGTGCATTAATTAATTGCATTATTAATTAAATGAATTTAACCGGTGAGACAAGAAAACCTATCCTGAACTAATATAAAATATACAATGCAATATACAATACAATATAAAATTTTCATGAGTAACTCCTAGAAAGGAATTACTCATGTGCTCGTCACTAATTTATTGGAATAATTACAACCAGTAACTCGTGCCGATTAGGACCTTTCATCCTCGGCATGATTGAGCACCGGAGGGACTTTAAATTTTTTGACTCACTGCGAAAGAAGTTCTACGATGGCTCCAAAACACTCCTACTTCGCAGCAAGTGTTGTAGTCTGCTGATCGAAGAATGCCTCGGTTTAGTATTGAAGGAGATCCACAGAAGATCCACCGAAGATCCATCGAAGATCCATCGAAGATCCATCGAAGATCCATCGATGATCCATCGAAGAATTCATCCCACATCTTTGATAAGGTAGAAAGTCCGTCATCATATCTGTAAAATAAAATAGAACAAAATGATAAATTATATGTAATATGATCCAAAATCATATTAAAATAAAATCGAATAAAATGTAAATAAAAATGAATACTTACAATGCATTCCAATGGGATGAAACTCAATTGCACCATGGCGATGCACCTCGCGTGAATCTAAGAACGCGGAATAAACGAAAATAAGAAACTATAGATGAGTTTCTTATCGCGAAACCGAAATTTTATTATACGGCGAACAACACTGATTCTAATTCGCGTATGATTTTAATTGATTATGCGCCCGATCACTGATTCTACAACTGCTTCCAAAGACTGCTTTGCACACAGTCAATGCAAGTAAAAAAATCTTCATTGATGCACTGATTCTAATACGCGAACAGTCTGTGCGACTGTTTAAAGATAAAAATACAACTTTACTCGAACAAATTCTAATGCAATTACTGCTTTGGTTGCAGTTAATTTAATATGAAAAATTTCTAATAAAATCGCGTAACACGAACGAATTGATATGAGCGAACGAACGTGCTTCTAATCCGTGATTTTAATTTTATTTAAACGATACAACACTCCCGAATATTGCTTCGCGCACGATTGCAATCTGAAACAGAAATAAAAAACAATACTATTAATATCATACTATTACTGAAAACAATTAAAATGTTTGTTGAATTATTAAATACAAAAATATACTCACTTTGTATCTCCATCGATGAATGCACGATGGGTCTCCTACCCTTAGGATGACGATGACGATGCACTATCACTGATTCTACAACTGCATTACATGCAGTTAATTCAATTAACACTAGATTAATAAAAACAAGATTAATAAATAACAATAAACCAATTTAACTCTCTATTTCAAATTTCTTTGCTACATATGCTACATATATATAAAATTTTAATATTATTTTTTTAAAATATATGTTGATTTTTAATACCATAATGAAATATATGTAAATATTAATTCCTCCCCTCTACCCATTTCTTCATGCAAACAATTTTTGTAAGTTTTTAAAAAATAGTAAATGAAACAATAATGAAAAAATCTAGTGTTAAACGAATTTCCAAATGAATTTAATTAATAAATTGTAACACTATTCCAACGATGATCTGGAACAAAAATAAAAACAAGATTATATAGACCATTGATATAAAAACATTATTATAATTATTGAGAAAATGTTTTATATAAAAATTGGCTTACGTTTATTCTTCAGTGATGAATGCACGATGGGTATCCTACCCTTAGGATGACGATGAACACACGTTTAAACCGAATAAAAGAAACTTGCGAGTTTCTTAACCGAGCAAACGAAACTTTTACACACGGCGAACAACACTGATTCTACTTTCCGACTTTTTTATATTTTATTTTATCGATGCAACACACGAGTACCTCATTGCCTACGCGCTCGATTGCAATGATGTTCTGAAACAGAAAAAGAAAAAGAACAATTAATCTCATCGTCGTAATAAAAAACCATTTAAGTTATAGAAATTTTTGATAGAAAAATATGCTTACTTTTAGTCTTCATTGATGAATGCAGGATGGGTATCCTACCCTTAGGATGACGATGAATAAAATAAAATAAAAGAAAAACTCTGAAAAGCTGAAACATACTAAAAATTATATTACATACAATTAAATACTACAATATTCCCTGTGAATCATTTCTGAAGGCATTGCACACTTTCAAAGATATTTTATCATAAAGAATCAATATAAATTCAAACAATATTAATTGCCTTTATCTCACTACTTGTATAAAATTACATATAAAGTATGTAATATCAGTAAAAATTGTTAATAAAAATCGATAACGTTGTATATATAATAGTTTAATACGTCACGTTCGTTAGATCTTAACTCGTTGGAAGACGGAAGGGGAATGATGATCTCGTACTGTGTATCCTTGAGAGTGTCTAACGTTCGGTTCTCGGTTGTTTACGTTTTGCTTCGGCGGTTATTCTTCTGTTTTCAACTCGAGATATTCCTGAAAATATACACATACATTCATCATTGCCTGTAGGTCGAATGTTTTGTTTTTTTATTCTCTCTCCCTCTCTCACTCTCTTTCCTACTCTTTCTATACATTTCTATATGGGTTAAAAAAAAGAATAACGCTTACCTCGATGAATATGAAGATAAAAAAGAGTAAACACAATTGTTTGACTGAGTATATGTATTCCTGTTGGACTTTCCCAATGCAAGGTAACCTAAAAAAAGAAAAATTTGCATTTTTTTCATCTATTATAGAAAAATATCGAATAGTTAAAAATAGTATATAGGAACATAAAAATTGTCGAAATATATACTTTATTAACCCAGACAATCAAAATTGATCATTATAAGTCGATATCTATAGAAATGATGCCGTAAAACAAGATATATAAATAATTGCGTAGAAAAATGCATACCAATGTACATGGAATTTTTTTCTACGCAAATATTCTTTATCCTCGACATTATCGTAATCTTTCGATTATATCATTTGGAAGTCATTTGTTAGAAGAATCGATTAGTATATAGGCAAATTATTTACGTTAAAAAATATTTTTTAATTACCTGAGATTAACGGGACGACGTAGCATCCGTCCGATCTCCAGCACCGACGCCGCGAAAAGAAAGAGGAATGATCAGCAAAGAGCCCTGATTGGCTGATAATTATTGCAGAGATAAGTGACCAATCAAAAATTCCCAATTACCATATAGAAATTTCACGCACACAAGCTTGCCCCCCCGTCACACGTACGTAACTCGTCTTTCTTCATGACCACTCTAGTCAAGCTTGATATGATAATTTATTTATTAAATAAATAAAAAATTTATTCTATTTTACTATATATATATTTAATGTACACGTATCTTGTTAATATTTAAAAAATAACGAAAAGAATAAAGACAATATGCACTATAAACCTTATCACACCGTACAGAAAAAAATACATAATTTATTTATTAAATAAATCAAAAATCCAATTTATTATTAATTATTAATTATCCAATTAATAATTATTATTATCTAATTTATTTTTCTATTAGATGCATACGTTCTTTGGTAATATTTAAGAAATAACGAGTAAAATAAAGACAATATAGATTAAAAACTTTATCACATCGCAACGTTCTGATTTAAACATTCCTTCAATTTTTATGTAATTGTTTAAACTAATGTACATTTATTTTAACGTCCCTGTGCAATGATTACTTTGGATAATAAAATTTTTATCCAGAAAAATATCACATTAAAATTATTTTATATTCAAAGTATATTAATAAGCATGTAATGTTTAAACCAGTACATATGTGTGTTTAAACAATCTGAAATATAAAGAGATTGCATTTTTCTCACATTTAATAACGTATATGTAAATGAAAAAAGAAAGTACATTTCTCTAAATAATTATACAACCAATATATTCAAACAATTAATAAACAATATACTAATGAAAAATGTGAATTATTGAATTTTATCATTATGATAGAAGAAAGCTTAGGTGTTTGCTCGTTTCAGTACCATAAAAAAATTGCTTGAATTCATTTTAAAATCTTATAAGTTCTTCTTTTATGTATGTACTTGATACATGAAACAATAAGAAAGCCTAATCGATGCTGTGCTTTTCCAAATTTTCAAATACTTGCAAATCTGCAAATCATAAGATTGTATTAGTAAAGTATCAAGCAAACTGAACGAGTATATATATATATATATCTATGTATGATATTTGTATAAGATATCACTCTCTCTCTCTCTCTCTTTTCCCTTCTCATACTTTTTATATTACTATTCTTTATGTTATAAAAGAAAAGAGATAAACTTACCACAGCTGATATCAATATAAAAAAGTAAATACAATTATTATTTAGATAGAAAAGTAAACACAATTAAACTGACAATGAGTATGTGTATTCATGCTGTATTCTACCAATGTTTGGAAACCTAAAAAAAGTATAAAATAACATAGCATAGGTATTATATAAAGAAAATTAAATGTATAAGTGTTTATTGTACGTATAACACGTTCCTTGTTAATATTTAAAAAATAATGTACAAAATGAAGACAATATACACTAAAAACTTTGCCACATTGCACAGAAAAACACAATCATATTAGAAAAGAAACAACGTTGCAGGTATTCTTAAAACAATTGACATAAAGCAATATAGCAATCCTTAAAGAATTAAAATAATAAGAATTTTTCCATATGGAAACAGAATATGGGAATTTATACTTTTATAGTTGGCATGAGAGATTTCAATTGTTTTGTTTCAATTTATTTTAATTCTTTAAGGATGGCTATAGTGCTTTATGTCAATTGTTTTCAAAATATTTGCAAGGAGGTTTCTTTTCTATACGATTATGTTTTTCTGTACGGTTTTTAATGTGTACTTTCTTTATTTTATTCCTTATCATTTAAATATTATCAAAGAAACGTTTACACCCAATAAGAAATTTAAATTGATTTTTGATTTATTAAATAAATAAACTATGTGTATTTTTCTGTGCTGTGTGGTAAAGTTTTTAGTGTTTATTGTCTTCTATAAATTATTTTTTAAATGTTTACAAGGATAACTTGATACTTTACTAATACAATCTTATGATTTGCAGATTTGCAAGTATTTGAAGATTTGGAAAAGCACAGCATCGATTAGGCTTTCTTATCGTTTTATGTATCAAGTACATACATAACAGAAGAACTTACAAGATTTTAAAATGAATCCAGGCAATTTTTTGATGGTATTTAAACGAGCAAACACCTCAGCTTTCTTCTATCATAATGGTAAAATTCAATAATTCACATTTTTCGTTAGTATATTGTTTATTAATTGTTTTAATATATTGGTTGTATAATTGTTTACAGAAATGTACTTTCTTTTTTCATTTTTATATACGTGTACATTACGTATACATTAACAATTATTTTAATGCACTAATGCACTTTTTTTTATATTGCAGCTAAATTTTACCCTCGAAGTCATCACTGCGCAGAAGCATTAAAATAAATACATAAAAATGATAAAAGTGCTTAAATCAGAACGTTATAATCTTAAACTTTATTGATTAGATGGATTATTTACTTTATACACATGCGCAACGTTTAGAAAGTCATATAAACAATGTTTAATAAAAGTACTTTCATAGAGGACAACGTCTCATTTCAACGGTGGATTTCGAAGGGGACGGTGCTCCAAGCATATACCGAGTGCTTCTAAATTGCAATACGCATTTTTTTCGATTATTTAATAATTATTCTAATACTCTAATGCACTCTCTTTATATTTCAGCTTTTTTTAACACATATGTACTGGTTTAAACATTACATACATATTAACATACTTTGAACATTAAATGATTTTGATATTTTTTTATTTTATGTTTTAGGATGACATTTTTCAACTTCTTGTCATTATTTGGCTGAAATCTAAAATAATTCTCATTGTTTTCTAATCAGTTTTTTGTTTGATTTTAACGTGTAACATTATGCATGTTAATAATGGGTAATTAAAAAATATGAGTTCAGCCTATTAATGTGGGAGGTATATTATATTTAATTAGGATTTTTTTTTATTATTTAGCATCTTGATGAATATATGCATTAATTTGTTAGTAAAGTAAACTTTTACAAATAAATCAATGAATTTTTATATCTAGATAGAATCAGAAATAGAAAGGGGAATAAGTGAAACAGATAAAAAAAGGTCTGCTAACATGCAAGTAATGTTTTCAGAGAGAAATGTGGCCGTACATGCTGTATAATCTATAATCCTGCATGTAAGCTCGAAACATGTGAACCGTTTCATGCAATATAGATTTTAGGTGAAACAGATTAAAAGATTAAACTTTATCGATTGTTTAAATTAGTTTTTCCCCTTTTTGTTTTCTAATATTTTCTATCATAGATAAAAACATTTTTCTAATAATCTTTTCAATTCCATCTCGCGTATCCAAATCTTTTCACCGATGCATTGTGTTTATTTAAATATAAAACATATATTTATTTAGATTATTTAAAATATAATAAATTTGTTTCAGTACATAGGAATTTGAAATAAAAATGCTGTTGAATTTCCCACACTTTTCGACCAATCAGAATCTATTTCTTAGTGGTACACTCAGATGTCGTCTGCATCGTGTTGCAGGGAAATTGCTTGTATCCGCGTGTGAGATTTATGTGAAATATTATTTATCAAAATGAAAGTTAAAAGTAAAACAAAAATTTTAAGAGATAAAGCACTTAGAAAAGCTGTATCTAATAAAAGAAGAGTCTCGAAGAATGCTGGTGAATCGGCCTTGAAAAAAGCTGTGAAAAATGTGAAAGAAGTTATTGAGGTTAGAATTCACGTATTAATATAAATTATATTTTCTAACAATATCTTTAATATCACTGCTAATACGTTCTTGATTTTAAATACTTTTATAGAAAAAACAAATTGAAGATAGATCGGCAAGAAATAAGCTAAAAGAATCACTTATTAAGAAAAATGCAAAAAAGGAATGGGTATTTAAGTCTAGTAGGGGAGTTTTATATCTTGGTCACATACCACATGGATTTTTTGAAGAACAAATGAAAGATTATTTTTCACAATTTGGTAAAGTTACCAAAGTAAGGCTTGTAAGGTCTAGCAAGGTACGTATTTAATGCGCATACTTTTTTTTCTTGGATGCATGTACGCTATACAATTATTTATCATTTTTATAGACCGGAACAAGTCGTGGTTTTGGTTACGTCGAATTTCTAGTTCCTGAGGTGGCTAAGATAGCGGCAGAAACAATGAATAATTATTTAATGTGTGGTAGATTAATGAAAGGTATTATATATAAATTTATATTAGTTTATGTTGGAGCGTAGTGTGATATTACTATATTTTGTTTAAAAATTTGTAGCGACTTACATACCTCCGGAGAAACAGCACTTTGGCTTCTTCGCAGGAAAGAGTTGGTCCAAGACGAAATATCCAAAAGCCGTAAATAGGAAAAAGGTAACCGCTGATAGAAATTCTATAATAAGCGACAGAAAGCACAAACAGTATACGAAGAAAAGTTTAAGAAATCTCACAAAGTTGGAGGAGAAATTAAAAGCAAAAGGTATTGATTTAAAATTCAAACCGGTTGATTATGTCGATGAGCAGACGTAAGGGATTTTGTATTGTAATTCGCCGATGTGATTTTTATTAATACATTTTATTTTTCTTTACGAAACAAACTACAACTTAAAATAATATAGTTAAACAAATATTAGATAATTTGTTTTAAGTAATGTACAAATTTTGAAAGGATTTACATAACTTATTACAAATAAAAATAAGTAACATTAACTATTATGTACAGTTACATATATGTACATTCAAATACTTAGCATATCAAGATACAGCACTTCGTTCTTGTAGATTAGCTGTATTTCCTTTAGTTCTTTTCCACTTCATGCGTCTATTTTGAAACCATACTTTGACCTATATATAAGAATAGTTAAGGTTTTATCAATAATTTTGTAGAATATATATAAAATATAAAAATATAAGTTATGTAATAAAATTCCTACTTGGCGTTCAGTTAAATCCAATGCAACAGCTATCTCGTATCGTCGTAAACGTGTCAAATAATTGCTGTGTGCAAATTCGCATTCTAAATGACGGACCTGTTGCTTCGTGAAAGCTGTCCTCTCTTTGCGAGGTTTGTCAACCGTATTATTTAATTTTCTTGTCTTTTCTATAATATCAAAAATTGAAAAAGAAGAAGATATTCAATATTTCATTGATTTCTATTAATATTTGAAATATTAATATTTATTTGATCAGTATTTTTTATTAATCAACGATAAATAATATATTAATGTTCTTAATCTAATATAAGTTAATTTAATATATTGATATTTTGTTGCAAATACTGATTTAAAATATTTACAATTATTGATTGTCTAAATATAAGTATCATTATAATTAATATTACAAGAATTCAAAATTCATGCATAAAAAAGTTATATTTAAAAAGTACAAGAAATAAAAATCACAAATAAATAAATAAATAAATAAATGTGATTGGTCAAGTAGGAGGATCTGGAGTAATTTCTTAAAGAGAGTAATTTTCTTGCCGCACTTCGTGGAACGACAAGAGGATTTTACCACGAACGGAGCTTTTTGTCGTATTATATACCGCGTGCTGATGAAAATAGCCGCATATTCGATGCGTCATTGCACGAGTAGTGAGTACGCCGTGCCGACTGATAAACCCTTGTGTGTGTGGGATGCTGATGCCGCTTCTAAAACGTTTGGCTTCATTGAAACGCGTATATGTTTAAAAAAATATCTAAACCGCCGCTTAGAACTCCGGTGTGCTGGTATAACGAAGTACCCTTAGAACTTTATTCATCTTTTTCTTTTTTCCTTTTGCTAGTTTTTGTTTCTACTGTCGGCTACTTTAATTACTAAATGACGTCAATCGTAGAAATTTGTTGATAACAACGACAACTATAACGACGACGAGGACGAGAACGATGATAATAATCATTTTTTAAAGTTAATAAAACGCATAATTTGATCTCGACGATAATAAGCATAAAAATTCATAAACTTTACGATTTTTCAGTGATATATAATTGTACGATTGATAAGTAAAATTTATCTAAGTTACAATATGATCAAGTTCTTTTTTTTTTAACAATAATTTTCGGTATTTTTTAATAATTTTACACGGTTTCTTTCTTTTTTTTTTTTATCAAAACACAAATACATTTATCTACTGACAATGAGATATTTTTACTATAGATTGCTATTTATTAAATCGGTATTTGAAATAAATGATCGGTATTTATAAAACAATGACATTGAAATTAACAAAAATTGTTAAACATTCATATCAAAGGTAATATTATTAAGTTAATAACAAATTTGTTAGTAATAAAATATTAATATGTATCCCTGGTATGCTGCGACATTGTTTATAAATAAATACCAATCATTAATTTGACAAAATATTGACGAAAAAAAGATTGAAAAATACTGATCAAAATAGAAGAAATAATTTGGATATTTAAAAAAATATATTCTTATATAAAAAAATGTTGTGAATTTTTAAAGTTATACCACAAAGTGGGATGCCCATTTCTACGTTCGCGATTACGCGGTAATAAAATGTAAGTAAGGGCCAACAATTAGGCACGTTTCTTACGTAATATGTGCGAGTTAATGAGTACTGATGCTGATATAACGTCCTCATAAATATTTAGGCTACGTTTGGGTCCCTTTACAGCCGTATTGGCGACGGTAAAGCCATAAACGCGGTTAATGCAAACGGATTATCAACAAGCAAATGTCGTCGGTATGCGAAAGTTGCTCGTAAAAATCTCTCGTTTTTATGTCCCTTCGATCAAGAACTTGCATCTTGCCCTTTCACGAGAAAGAAAGAAAGGGAGAGAGAGAAATCGACGATTAAAAGAAAATAAAATAAACTATTCCGACTTTTTATTGATCGATTTAATCGATCATTTAATTAGCACGAGTTGATACTTTCACGAATGATCTAATTCGAGATACAAAAATTTCTTTTCCTTTTTATATTTGTTTGATTTGAAAAGACGTTAAGAACTTATGCGTATGTATGCGTCAATCTCTCTCTCTCTCTCTCTACGTACACACACACACGCGTGTAATTTTTTTTTTTTTCATATATATATATATATTTACTTTTATTTACTCGTTTTATTTTTCTTATCAAAACTTACCGTGATCGATGATAGACGATTCTTCTTCTTCTTCTTCCTCGTAAGAAAAGTTAACAAGATCCTGTTGCGATTGAGCTGTCGTTGTCGGCCAAGTTTGAAACTTGGTATCTCGTTCGGTATCTAGAACGTTACTTTGTAAATTACTTTGAAAGTGTAAAATCTCTCCCTTTCGAAAGACCGTTGTTGCCGTTGTCGTCGTCGTAGTAACTTGACTGTCGATATTTTTTTCTAACAAAAAATCACGAGACGAATCACCCATTGAATCTTCTTTATCGCTTCTTTGTTCGATTGGGGTACAACTTTGTTGATAATATTGACCCCACCTTGAGTTAACAATTAAAACACGTATCACGAAAAGTACAACGATTCATTCGATTTCGATTATTTAAAAAAAGATTATTATTATTATTATTATTATTATTATTATTAGATAGAAATGATTTTTTGAACAGTTTATAATAATTATGTACCTGTAAAGACGATAATTTTGTTTGGCATCGGTGTTCTGTGAGTAAGCACCATTGACACAATACGGAGCAAGAAGTTGACCCATTTCTTTCGAAGTATTAACAACGCTCGAGGAATTGGAAGATCTGTTCCAGTACTTATGATTCCAAAAAGTTTCACAATTCGTTCCGAGTCGTAAATTTTCTCGATCGAAGTAAGTAGACTCGAAAATTTCGTTCGTTAATCTTTGATTCGTATTAACGTTCTCCGTCCAGGATTCCATATCTAATAATTTTTATGACGAAACGAGACCTCTCTTTTCTTTTCTTTTCTTTTCTTCTATTATTTTGATATTATTTTTATAATTATCTTTTCTCTCATTGAAAATTTATTCGAAAGTAAAATAAAATCAAATAAAATAACGAACGGTTTTTTTTTTTAGTTTTTCTATGGGTATGTCACTTGTCACAAATATATGTATACCTTATTGTTTAACTATAATTAAGAATACAAAATAAGAGAATAGAAAATAAGAAAAATATGTATATATATGTTAATTAACACTCGGTATATGGTTATGATCGTGCGTATTGTCTTAGAAGCAACTTGGAAATGTCAAAGATGAAACTGGCATAGGATGTTAAAAGTCAGTCTCTTGAAAGCAACGTTTAAGGCAAGGAGATGGCTAGGGTGGACGTAGGCGAGATATGAAAAACGCATCGCATGTGGGAGGAGGGCTGGAAAGATGCTGGAACTTATTCGTTACGTTTCTTTCAGAATGCTCCAATCATCGTTGCTTCTTCTGGTACGTTGAGAAAATTAACTGGTCGAAATATCTCGCGAAAGAATTATATGGGCGGGGACAAAAAGTTTCTTTTTTTTTTCTTCTTCTTTTTTTCTTCTTCTTCTTCTTCTTCTTCTTCCTGTCATTTCTGTATTTTTTTTTTTTATTTTCTTTTACTTTAAAAAATATTGTACGTTTAGAAAAAGATGAGGGAAAATATACGAGATGTTTTAATTGTGTCGAAATAAAACTGTTCCACGAGTATAATTCGTCGGGTGACTTCTCCTACGAGAAATCACATGTATTTTTAAGTTAACTCCTTTTTATTTTTTATTTTAGTAATATTTATAAAATAATATATATGAGAGAGAGAGAGGATTTGAATAAAACGGGAAATAAAACGTGAATAAATTTTTGAGAGATGATTAATTACGTTAACGTGTAATAAAAATTTTTTTTTTTTTTTTTTTTTTACGAATACAATCGTCATGATTTCTTCGCAATGGATACTTGTTTTTATTTTTTTTATTTTTTATTTTAAATAATATTTATCAAATATACGATATGAGAGAGACAATTTTAGAAAATTCGAGAGAAAGCATGATTAATTGAAAAAGACAAGAAAAGAAAAGAAAATAAAAGAGAAAAGGAAGGATTTAATTATTTCGAAAGAAAATTATTCGCGAGTATAATTATCATGGTTTTTTTGGTTCGATAAATTACCATGGTTTCTTGTTCGATAAGTTATTATGAGCCTTTTGAAAGATATTAATTGTAATTGGATAAATCGATTATAATATCAAATGTGGTTTAAATTGAATCGAGTCTAAGGTACACGAAACTCATCGGTTTCTTTATTGGTTTTTTGCATGTGAAAGAGAAAGAGAGGGAACGGGGGAGAAAGAGAGTAGCAGCAGGTATGTAATAATTATATGTTTCTTACGTCAAATGGTATATAATTAAATTTGATAACCCTTATTAAATATCCCATCAGATCTTGTTATCGTTGTTTTGAATTTTATCGATACGGTGTTATTATTAAAAAGAGATAGATATAGAAACATAGTTTTGGTACATTTATAGAAAGTATCTAGGTCTAAGTAATAAATTAAACGTAATGTTATAATATTATATTTCAATTATTTCGTATTATTTTTTTTTAAGATGATCTACGAAAACATCTACGACATTTTTAAAAACGGACAATTTTTGCACAGTTATTTGTTATCTTTTTTTATTTATTTATAGGGGAAGGTTTTTAAAGTATCTTCAAGATCGGTTTGATTTCTTGTTTTGTTTTTAAACGCTCTCGGGGAAAGAAAATAAAAATAAAAATAAAAAAAAGTAAAATAAAAATGATTACAGATGATTAACGAGATTAAAATGATTTTATAGTTGATGTAGATTGATTAAGTTTATTAATTATTATATTTATTATTTATTAATTATTATATTAATTATTATAAATTAAATTTATTAATAATGTCTTTTACATATAAAAAATATTCCATTTGATGTAATTAAAATGTCGAATTCTATAAAAAAAAAAAAAGAAAATTAGATTACAGAGGGTTGAAAAGAGAAGGGGAAGGAGGAGGAGGAGTGGTAGGAGGAGGAGGAGGAGGAAAGCGATAAAATATCTTTTTTGCAAGATGATCCCCGGAAAGATCCTCCCTTTTGGAATGCGAGAATGCCTTCCGATCGAGAAACACGTTCGTCTCGTTAAATTAGAAAGGTCGTCTCTGACACGTTTTTGACATTTTCTTTCTCTTCGAGAATTTATATTGCTAAAAAATGCTATTATAGCAAAATGTATACAAACTTATATGAAACGTGTCCCGTTTTTTATTTACTTTCGAATAAAAAAATAAAGTACATACACTTATCGATCGTAGTGTGAATGAAAGAAGAAAAAAAAGAAAAAGAAGAAGAAGAAAAAATCAAATGAAAAGCAAGGAAGAATTCATCATCACTTTCCATTCATTCGTAGATCGATCGATGAAATTTCATTGATGACTGGACCGTTAATACGTCAAGTATGGTTCGTAAGTAAACTTTGTGAATATGTAAAAAAGAAAAAAGTGCGATGAGTGAATGGGGGAAATGAAGGAGTAGGAGGAGTAGGAGGAGTAGAAGGAGGAGGAGGAGTAAGCCACCTAAGAAAACATCGGAGAAAAGTGGGTTTGATGTTCGAAGGGTCAGGTCCTTTTCTAAGGGTCATGTACCCCCATTAGTCATCGGTATTGTTTAGTTTCCTTTTTTCTCCCACTCTCCTTCTCTCTCTCTCTCTCTCTCTCTCATTTACATTGAACCATAAGTCAGGGAAAGGAAAAAAAAAAAAAAAAAGGGAACCTCCATAATTTCTCTTGCCACCTTCTCGACGGTTTCTCATCTTCTTTCTCTTTCTCTCTTTCCTCTTCTCGTCCTTCTGTCCCGGCGATCGTTTACAGGAAATGAAATTCCCTGAAATACGAGATACCTTTTTGGTTCGACGACGACTACGAAGACGACGACGAGGATGGTGCCAAGCAGTCTGCGAAGAAAACGAGAATCGGACTTGAATAAAAATGTCCTTGTTTACTCCTGTCTCTTTTTTCATTGCGAGCAAACATCTTAAAGGTAGTAGTAGTAGTAGTAGTAGTAGCCCTACCCCCCCCCCACCACCACCATTTTTTACATCGTTAAAAATGCGTTATTAACTCGTTGAACTTGATTATTATCGTTTTTTGATCATTTATATTATTGGGGTGGAGCAAAAGTTCGTGTTCGGCGTTCTTTTTAAGATAATTAATATTTCACTTGCATACTTGCAAGGTAATTTTTAATTAACCTCAATGCCCTAATATTATTTGCAATATTTGTCTCATACTTTTTTTTTTTACACAAGATATATATTTAAAATGACATTTTATTTATTACGATCGTATATTACCACTTCCAATATTTTTTCTAATTTTCTTTTAATATCGTGTAAAATAAATGATCTATATAAACGAATATTTAGATTTTTGTTACGAGATGTAAATAATCATTTGTGTCAATATTTATTAAATATATTCAATATTTAATTAATGTTAGAAGTTGAATACGATAAAAGTGTCATCGGTCGAATTAAAAAAAAGGATTTGATCGTTCAAACAAATTCCCACGATAAAAAGATAGTACACGAGTAGTAGTGGTAGCCCTAATATTATTTATAATATTTGTCTCATCCTTTTTTTACAAGATATATTTAAAATGACATTTTATTTATTACGATCGTATATTACCACTTCCAATATTTTTTCTAATTTTCTTTTAATATCGTGTAAAATAAATGATCTATCTAAACGAATATTTAGATTTTTGTTACGAGATGTAAATAATCATTTGTGTCAATATTTATTAAAGATATTCAATATTTAATTAATGTTAGAAGTTGAATACGATAAAAGTGTCATCGGTCGAATTAAAAAAAAGGATTTGATCGTTTCAAACAAATTCCCACGATAAAAAGATAATACACGAGTAGTAGTAGTAGTAGTAGTAGTGGTAATCTACATCCAAGAGAAATATTTATGTTTCTGGTTTTGTCATTAACGATGAAGCAAATAGTATATATACGACATATAGTAGGTAAGAGTTTAACTATCAAGCTTTAAAAGTGTTACGATCGCGAAGCGTAAGTTAAACGTTGCCGGAACACCGTATTAAACATAGATTAGACTCCCACAATTTCAGCACGAGATCATTTTATCATTTGACATTACCGTAGATACTACCATCGAGCTGTAGTTATGTCAGTTAAACGTTTCTCGTGACTCAAGGAAGAAGAATCAACGTCCGGGGTATCTCTGACATTTGCATTTTTATCGGTCAAAGAAAAAAATAAAACCCCCACACACGCGCACGTGTTTTTGTACATCCTTCTTTTTTTTTTTTATATTCAACGTTCGAAGAATCGAAAAGAAAGAATAATTATAAAATTTATATATGAGCCGTTTATTTTGAAAGTGGCCTAACTCCATGTAACCTTAAATTGAGATATTTAAAGGTTTGCGTTTCAATGCAATTCAAAATATACGTAAAGAATAACAATGAGTTATGTTGCTTAAGTGTATTTAAAGGTGTTCAATTTACAGTTCCTATTAAAATAATGCCAATTATTAAGTGAATAATATGCGTTTTCTTACCAAGAATGGAGTTAGGCCACTTTCAAAATTAACAACCAGATTCGTTATAAAATTTGAAGGAACCGAAGTCCATTCAACATAATTTAAGATGCTTCAAATTGCGAAAAAACAATACTTATTTTATTTTACATATCTTTGTAATACTTTAAAAACATAAATTATGCGATTCAAAATATTTTTTACAAACATAAATTACAAAACAATTTTTTACTCATCTACATTTTGTGTATGCGAAAGGGATTTAAAGAAATCATGATGTTTCGGTGGTATATATCGTAATAAGTCAATTATGTCCTTGAATTTTGCGGTTGTAATTTGTCTTATATTTTTATACAGTGGTGTCAATACAATATTTTCGAACTTTTTTGGTCTACCCCGACGTGGTATTACATTCAGGACTTTCAAATTTTCGTTCTCATTCATTGATGTCCTATAGAAAATCTTATTCATTTTTGACAAAACGCGTTCAACATATTTTTAACCAGTTTATTGGTTCTCCGTTAGAATTCTTGACCCTTTTAAAAATTGCATCTTCTAATAATTTTGTTCATACAAAATCTTCTTGTCTCATTTCATGTACAATAAAGTTATTACCTTTCCGACACTTTTTGATAATATTGTAATACTCTCGGGGGACAAACAGTAAATTATTTTTTTTTAATGCCATTTCTATCACACCAAAATCTCTACTCCTAATGGAGTTAGGCCACTTTCAAAATAAACGGTTCAGTGATTCAACTAACTCTGAAAACTTATGTGTCCAGAATTACCGTATTTACTCGGAATATAAAAAAATCTTAAATGCTTTATTGATAGATAATTTGAAACTGTACATGTTACCGTGGGTAACCGGAAAAAAATGAAAAATGGAGTTAGGCCACTTTCAAAATAAACGGCTCATATATATTTTTTATTTGATTGTACACAAACGTTGTATAAATGAAAAATACATTTTTATATCAATAAGAAAAAAATAAAAATAGATAAGGAGTGGGAGAGATAAAGGATGGCTTTTAATGAAACTCAACATATCGAACTGGTAAATGTAACATGGTGTCTACAAGTGTATGGATATTTTTGGACATCGCATCTGGTTGAACGCAAATCTTGAACGTCTTGACTTTGGAACTCGTCAGTCTTCGTTTGCTCTTGCGGAGGTTGAAATCCTTAAGATTATACACCTATTTCCTTCTTCTTCTTTTTTTTTTTTTATATATAAATAAAATTTGTATAAAACAACGATTATCTATGGCAAATCATACGGCACGGTCAGGTAGTTTCTTCTTTTCTTCTTTTTACTTTTAATACACAAATGTTTTATATTTTATTATATTAAGATATTTTATCTAAGAAAAAGAAATAATAATAATAATTTTAGATATCGTGGAAGTTACGTTCCAAGCTTATGCGAGACAGCAATCAACAAACGAAGAACAATCGCGAAGAAGATGTTTTCATTTAAAAATACGTTTTGTGGTAATGGCAATAGTTTCATTAGTGGTTGCTTCTTTCATTATATATTGGTTCGTTAATTCTATTCTGGTTAGTCGTAATGACAACAGACAACAAGATCCTAACAGGCATCGTTCTGTTTCGAGAAAACAATCTTATCTCGAAAGACTTCCTAATCAACTTATACCATTGGAATATACGTGAGTAAATATATCAATAAAACAAGTATATATGTATACTGGTAAAATAATATGTTATCGAAGAAAAAATTAAATTAAACGAATAGAAAAAAAAATATATATATGTATATGAGCTTATAATTATGAAAATAGTTTAATTGTTGGTCAATTGGTCCAATTGGTCAATTGGTCAGTTGGTCAAACAATTCTTTGTTTTGAGATACGTAAAAAAATTATTTTAATAATGTTGAAATTAACGAGAGCATCAGTTGGTCAAACAATTCTTTGTTTTGAGATACATAAAAGAATTATTTTGATAATGTTGAAATTAACGAGAACATTTATCTAAAGTTTTATTTTTGACAATATCATTAAAATTATAATACATTGAATTAATTTAATTTTAAATAATATGATGTAAATTTATACATATTTATTTTTTTGTTTTTTTAATTTTAACTTAATTTAATTTCATAATTATGAGGTCACGTACACACATAAATTCTGTTTATTACCTCTGTAAATGGAAAAACCATTACGAAGAACGTTTGATTGTTTTAATTATTTCTACAGATTACAAATAATTCCATTATTGACAGAGAACAATTTTAAAATCATCGGCGACGTCGAGATTCAACTCTACTGTAAACAATCAACTAAACACATACGTCTTCATTCTCACAAATTAAATATACAAAACGTCAGCGTCAGTTACGTTAGTTCCGATAACAAAACGTACATCATTGAAAATTACGTATCCATTACCGACGATGATTTTCTCGATATTTTTCTATTACAACTTTTGACGAAGGATCGAATTTATCATTTGAAAATAAAATACGAGGGTGATTTGAACGAAAAACCTGTCGGTTTGTTTCGTAGCAAGTACAAAGATGAAATCAACAATGTTACCAGGTTAGTGGGTAATCATTTCACTCGTACGTCGAATTATAATAGAAAAACGAAATATTGAAATAAAAATTGTTATATTAAATAAAAAAAAAATATAAAAATAAATATAACAAATAATATAATAAATACAAAAATATTGTTACGTTGAATATAATAGAAAAACAAAAAATTGAAATAAAAATTGTTCGAGGAAAAAAGAAAAAAAAAGAAAAAAACAAAAAGTAAGAAACAGAAATAATTAATGGAAAGTAAAAAGGAGAAAAAAAGAAAACTTGCAATTTGTTTTTTTTTTCTTTCTTTCTTTTTTTCCGTTATTTCAGATGGATAGCCGTATCGAATTTTTCACCTGATTTTGCTCGAAGAGCTTTCCCATGCTTCGATGAGCCGTCAATGAAGGCTCCTTTTCGAATCTCGATCGGCCGAAAGGTCGACATGCGGACTCACTCTAATTCAATACGGATTGCTACAGAGAAAATGTAAGTTTCTACTTAACCGTTAATCCTACTTCCTCGTAACTTTCTATCAACTTCAAATCTGAACGAAATAATAACAAAAAAAAAACACACACACACACATATTTTCGAAGAAAAAAGATATGGAAATATCGTTTTTTAAGTGAAACAAAAAATAAAAAAAGAAACAACAATCGATATTTTATTATTTAAAAAATAAGTTTTACAGAAATAATTAATTATCTTATAAAATTTATAACAAATAGTATATTTCTCTTGTTTAATAATATTAAAAGAATTTTTGTATGAAATAAGGAACGAATAAAATAATATAATTAAGAATTATTTATATTTAAGTATTAAAAAAGGTAAGATACTTTGAATATATATCTTCAATAAATATCTAACCACGTGAAAAAATTATTACAAAATACCGACAAATTATTATTTATATCGAGGATTTATTTAAAGTAAAAAAAAAAAACAAAACAAAATATACTGACCAATCAACAAATAGAAATATGAAAAGAAAAGAAAGAAGAAGAAAATTATTATTATTTATATATTAAATATATAATAATTTATATTTTATAAATATAATAATTTAAATAGAAAATTATTATTATTATTTATATATTAAAAATATTATACTAATCGATATTGAAGATGACATAATATTTAACCCCCGTTATGATTTTTCAGTAACGAAATACCAAATCACGTATGGGATCATTACAAGAAAACACCACCAATGTCAACTTATCTGACCGCTTTCATGGTGACTGACTTCCAAAGTTATCAAATTAATGTTACCGAACGGCCATTTCATAATGTGTTCGCAAGAAAATACGTGCAAAATGATACCATGTATATCGGAAATTTAATACCACCGATAGTCAGGCTCATGCAAAATTTAACTGGATTCCATTACGACTTGGACAAGCTCGACATGATAGCGGTACCAAGTTTGGCGTATTCGGCGATGGAAAATTGGGGTCTCATTACGTTTCGGTATATTAACCTGTGCATATCTACGTTAATATTTATATACATTTTTTGGAATAACGTGTATAGGATGATACAAAATTGATTCAATTCAAATTGACTTTTTTCGTATTTTTTTTTTATTTTTTTTGTCGATTTAGAATTAAAAAAAAAACACTGCTAATTCGTACAATTATTTGTCCAAATAAATTTCTTAATATTTGTATCATGAAATTTTTGATAATAATTTTTGATCATATTTGTAATAATTTTTATACGATTAATTTCGAGTTAGTCTTACATTCTCGTTAGAAAAATAATATACAAATTTTTGAACAATGGTCGATAATTGTTACTTCATTTATAAATATTTTCTCTATGTATATAAAAATAATATTTAAATTATAGATTGAAGAAAATAATTGAATATATATTTTCAATTTTCCAGCGAGAGATGATACAAAATTGATTCAATTCAAATTGACTTTTTTCGTATTTTTCTTTTTATTCTTTTTGTCGATTTAGAATTAAAAAAAAAACAAAAAACAGTGCTAAATTCGTACAATTATTTGTTCAAATAAATTTCTTAATATTTGTATCATGAAATTTTTAATAACAATTTTTGATCATATTTGTAATAATTTTTATACGATTAATTTCGAATTAGTCTTACGTTCTCGTTAGAAAAATAATATTATACAAATTTTTGAACAATGATTCATTTATAAATATTTTCTCTATGTAAATAAAAATAATATTTAAATTATAGATTGAAGAAAATAATTGAATATATATTTTCAATTTTTCCAGGGAGAGTAGTATGCTCCTGCGTAATAATAAAAATCAACATATCGATAAGAACAAGATATTTGCTATGATCGCATCTCACGAGGTGGCCCATCAATGGTTCGGTAATTTGGTAACACCGAAATGGTGGTCTGAAGTATGGTTGAAAGAAGGTTTTTCATCTTTCTTTGGTATCAAGGCATTAAGCATGGTGAGTGAGAGAGAGAGAGTGATCATTTTCGTGATTGTTATTATTTTATTGAATCTTTTTTTTGTTCTTAAGTTCCATTACGGTTACCAATTTCAGATCGAATCGTCTTGGAGTGTACAAGATATTATGGCGGTGGAATATCGTGAAATGTTTAAAAAAGAAGAAAAAGAGAACGCCCATCCGTTGTATCTCAATTTAAGTATTATGGGGAATAAACTGTGTGATATATTCGATACGACGCCTTACGTTAAGGGCAATTGTCTGGTCAATATGATATTTCATTTTCTCGGCGAATCAATATTCTTTTCGTCGATTAAAAAATATATTCGAACGTATTATTATCGTTCCGCGGATCAGAACGATCTTTGGGATATATTTCAAGAAGAAATCGAATTGTCCAAATTATTCAATAATTTTTCCATTCAAAATATTATGAAAGGTTGGACGGATCAAGCTGGATTTCCGGTTGTTCACGTAATCAGGAATAACGAAACCGGCCTCGTCGAACTTATGCAGGTTTTTAGAACAACAAAATTACACACACACACACACACACCATAGATATTTTTCTTTCTTTAACCAAGTATTCATATATATGTATACACATATACGTTTATTATAACGATCAAAGTATAACAATAAAGAATCATCCGATAATGTTTTAGGAGAGATTTTATAGGCTGGATTTAAACGTTGATGATACGAGCGAGGAATTATGGTGCATCCCTTTAACGTGGACAATCGAAAGTGATCAGCGATTCGATGGGACGTTGCCTAAGGCATGGATGCTTGAAAGACGCATGGTGATTAATGATACTGGCTTGAGTGAAGCAATTTTCAATAATCAATGGATTCTCTTTAATATCAACCAAACAGGTCACAATGTGATATAATATAATCATCTCGTATAAGGATGAAATAAATAGTAAAAAATAGACAAAATTAAATCAAATCAAATGAAATCAAATCAAATCAAATAAAAGTAAAGAAAAAGAAGGGTGGAATAAGAAAAAAAAAAAACAAACAAACAAAACAAAATAAGAGAATATATTTAACGTTAACGAGATGAAGTTTTAATACAGCGTTCGGATATTTCGAATATTTAATATCATTTTTATCTTTTTTCATTTTTATATTATCTCATTTTTTCAACAGGATTGTATCGAGTGAATTACGACGAAGAAAATTGGAAACTTCTAACGAATCGATTCGATCTTTTACCGGATACGACAAAGCTTCAGATACTGAGCGACGCGTTTGCAATGTTCAACAGAGGATTACTCGATCAAACTTTGCTCTGGAAATTTCTTCTTAAGTTGAACGTTGATACAGGGAAAAATGTATGGTTGTTGGTCAAGGATGCCTTAGGGTATATCGAATATCGTCTTTGGGATTCTCAAGTCTTTAGGGTAAGAGTTATAAATATTTTTTTTTTATTTTATTTTATTAATACAAAATGTAAAACGAATGCAAATATTAGGCT
>QUOG01000024.1:1262178-1274061 GCA_010416905.1 Polistes dorsalis | reverse complement strand
AAAGTACAAAGTTCAGAAGACAACAATGTTGATCAGAGTATCTTCATGGCAAATTTCATTAACAAGTTCGAATTATAAAGTAGAAATAGAAGATTTTACGATTAAATAAGAACAAAAAAATAGAATATATTAGAGTAGAATAGTGAAAGTACAAAGTTGAGACCACAATGTTGATCAGACAGTATTCTTAGTATCTTCATAGCAAACTTCATTAGCTGGTCAATGGCCCCCAGGGCGATCACCGATGTCGAGTGAACCAAGCACGCGTTCTCTTCTCTCTTTCTCTTTCTCTTTCTCTCTTTCTTTATACATTGCTCGTAAAAAGTAGGCCAATAAGTAAGCGAACCAGTTTCTTCGACCGTTCGAATGATATATGCCTCTTCTGCGACAGCCAGGACAGTCCGAGCGAATACCCTGGGTCGTTCGTGAACTACTAACGCTTAAAACGTTCCAGGATTTCCTTCATTGAACCTTTATCTAGATAAAGAAAAAGATAAAATGAGAGAAATGGGTAAAATAAGTGGTGGTTGGTGGGTGGGAAAGGGGGGGGAATTCGTAAAACGATATATTTCTTTCTCTTTTCTTTATTTCTTTCTTTCCTTCCTCTTTATCTTATTCTTCTCTTTCTTTTTCTTCTTTCTGGAGGAAAAGTCTTACGTATTCTTTTCAACATAAATCTTTTCCCAGGTTGAACATTGAACCGTTCCGAGTCATTGATCGTAAACGGTGAAAAAAGCTTAGTTTTTCCTGGGTACTTTCAACTAAATATATTTACTTGCATCCGTTAACAATGGAATAAAAGTTACATTTGTTTTTATTCCTTTTTCTTTTCTTTCCTTTTTTTCTTTTAATAATATTATCCCTTTGAAGTTAAATAAACAAGGATAATACATACCGTATTCTTAATTAAATCCCAAATTAAAATTATAAACGTACGGAAGAGATGTTGATTGGACACCCAAATAGCTACGAATATTTTTTGCTTTCCCCCCTTTTCTGCGCTTAATTTGTTTTTTAAACTCTTGACTTCGGACAGTAAAGTATCTTTATATTGAGATAAGGGAAAAAATATCCCACCCCCTTTTTTTTTTTTATTTTTTTTTTTTTATTTTCTTCAACTGTATCGCATTACAAACTAACTCGTAAGATAATAAACTTCGTTTTGAAAACGATCGTTGAGGTGAGTTCTCGTTTTAGTTGCCCTTTTCGGAACATCCAAATCGGTTTCACGCGGGGACAAGGAACGATCAAAAAAGTGGAAGGACGAACGATAACCTACAGAACGATCTTCCGGAATATGTTAATTGTCGAATCATTTTCTTTTTTATTTGTAACTTTCTTATTTTGAGAAAACGTTAAACGTTGCCATCGTATAATGTCTTCTTTTATCTCTCACGGGTTTCAACTTAATCTTTTGGTAATTGTATTTGAAACAAACAACAACAAAAAAAAACAAAACAAATTAAATAATTTAAATAAAAAGTAACTAATAAATTATAAATTATATTATATTATTATATATTGAAAAGAAAATATTGTTATTATATTTTTGTTTCAGTGTATGGAAAATTGTTTGGCATCGAATTACACGAAACCTGGTTACTGTCCTGAAAGTGCTTTTATGTCACCCTTCGAAGCTGTTTGTTTGATTGCCTGTGACAGCGATTCACGGTGTCCAGATTTGACCAAGTGTTGTTCACACGATTGTGGTGTCACGTGTATGCATCCTGTCGGTTTGGATAACATAACTGGTAAATTAATATAATCCTAATGAATTTTGTATTAATCACGAGTATTATATTATCTGTGACAGATCTATAATTATATTTCAAATATAATTATATTCATAAAAAAGATTGAGAAATTATTTTGCACTAATATATTATTGAAGCTATTCATTAAAGTAGTATTGTCCAAATGAAACCTAATTAAATATCATTATAATTCTAATTATCATATTAATTATTATTAAATCGAAAAATAAGTTTACACAAGTGTGCAATGAGTTAAATATAATTATAATTATATTATATAAATATATTATTAAATATAATTATATTTTATTATATATTATTGAATATATAATATAAATATAAATTATATTTATTATATATTATTAAATATAATTATAATTATATTGTATAAATATATATATATAATTTTTTGTTTTTATTTTCAGATTTACCACCGATTCCACAAAATCTTCAGATAAGACAGCAAAAAAGTAATCTAATACATTTGACTTGGCGAAATATTGGACAAGTTTATCCAAACTTGTCTGTTAATGGTGACGTCAGATATTTAGTAGAAGAACGTCATCTCCTCGGTCCACGTTATTTAGAATCAAGATTGAGTTCTTGGACGGTTAGGCACGTTTCTACGAAACCTCACGCGACTCTTCGTGGTCGATTGAAGACAGGTCATTGGTATCAATTTCGCGTTGCTGCTATCAATGGGAACGGTTCTAAAGGTTATTCTCAACCCTCGAGACCTTTCAAGACGAAAGGTAATTTATAAATGAAAATAATTTCTATTTTTCTTTTTTTTCTTGTTTTTTTTTTTTTATTTAAACAAAATTTAAAAGTACGATTATAAATGTTCCAAACGAAACGATTCGCAAACGAATTCCAATTGAAATATTATTATACGTTAAGTATAATTATGTTACTTATTCGATTTCTTATTGAAACTTCATTTACAATCGATTTCGGTAAAGTAACTCGTGCACCTTTCATTAAAATGTGAGAGTGAGTGAGAGAGAGAGAGAGAGAACAATTTTTTTGCCCTTCTGACCCTTTCTCCTTATTTCAAAACCGGTTTTTATTTAAACTTCAAAAGAAGTAGACACATGGAGTAAGCTTGACTGATAATCTGAAAAAGAATTATCTAATTTAGAATTTTTATTTCATTATATTTATCAAATTATATTTATATTTTTACCTGTACGAATGAAGGTAAATTTAAATCGACGTTTTCGCAATAAGACAATTGACACTTCATTTTATTCGTAAACATGATTACTTTGAAATTTTGTCTAACCGGTAATTCGCATGAATACCATCCTTCATAGAACGCGTCTTCGGTCAAATTGGAACCCTACAAATAATACGTAAAAAATATTTTTGCAATTCAATTTAATTAATGAAAAACAATTGTTTATCCAACTAACCGCTTCGATAAGTTCCTGTATATAAAAACAAATCATATATATTTGTAATATAGCAACAATTGCGTAAGATATTATCACACATCCTTCCATGTTAACCGTCATGTTCTAAAAATACAAAATTACAATTTTATCTCGTATAATTTCCTTTACAAATTTAGATTTATTATTTAATAAAATATCAATGAGAGAAAATTTGGATATAATAATATTTATAGAAAATATTAAACACGTGCTTTAATATTATTAAATTTTGTGAAATATAATCGCGTGTTTCGTTTAAAATTAAATTAGAATACCTTGAAACAAAACATTCTAAATTTATTTAAAAATAAACGAATAAGTTTAATCGCAAATTCAATCGAATATAACGAAAAATGATTTACCTCTACCAGCATGTAACTTAAAAAACAAAATCGTAATACACTGTCCAAGTGTATGATACAAACGCTGAACGATAGTAATTTTTTCAGCGTGTTAGTTGCCCTATTAGAAAAATAATTCCAATAACATTGGTTTATACGCATCGTTCTTCAAAATATTATTCGATAAATTCAAAATGAATTGATACTTACTGAACAACGATCGAATGATGACGCAGCAACGAGTTCAATTCTTTATCAACGTTTTGATGTTTCATAAAATTATTATCCCTTTGAAATATCATACCCATTTGTATTCTCAAATATTTGTATTGCGACGTAAGCAAAAGTATCAAATGCAACCTGTATATATCCGTGCTGACTTTTTTCATAATCAAATATCCAAGACCAAAGATTTCTAGGATAACACTGATGATAAAAATACTACGAGAAATTGGTTCGTTGGTTACACTAATCGGTAAAACGTAATCCTCGTGTACGAATTGTTCTTTTTGATAAACCGTTAGCAATGGCCTTGAAACCCATAGAACAGCCATACACACTTCGGTCATCGTATAAAATTTCAATAATTTTTCTATCGGTCTGATGTAAGATACAACCGTATTTTTGAGTAATTCATTATCCATGGATAATAAATAATCGTAATTATCGATCAATCGTTTCAATAAATATCTTTGACTATACATGTGCGATAAATTGAATAATATTTCGGCACTGATTATCAAATTACTCGTACTATTTCTTAATGCCGATTCCAACGATACCCGAAATATTCCAACGGTACAAGTACAAATGTGTATCAATATTATTATCCATGTAAATATAGCGTAAATTATTGATAACAATGACAATTCCGATTCGTCCGAATTGACGGGTAAAATATTTCCCGAAAACATATTGATAAATACGTTCCATCGATTGGTGTTACGAAAATTAATACTATTCATCTTATGGTTATGAAAAACGATCGAAATGACGATTGGTGGTTGACTATTATTTCAATATGGTTTCGTACCTTCCTATAAGAACATTTCACAAAACTCGATTATTATTAATAATTCTTATTTTTTTTCAAGAACGAGATTCCAACGTTTTATTCACCTATATAATAATTTATTATTTCATTCAAATCGATAAATATAAACTTGGTCTTCCTATTGAAATATGCAAGTGTTCAAATGATCGACAATTATCTTTAAACGTTTCTACTCGAACGTTTAATTATTAAAAATTAAAAATAAAAGGAAGAAGAAAAAAAACGTCCCCGTTCTCGACGTTCGATGAATATTACATGTGTAAACTGAAAAAAAAAAATAAAATGAAGTGAAATGGTTAATAATAATTTCTCGTATTAAAAAAAAAAAAAAAAAAAAAAGGAACATTTTAATCGATCGTACGTCCTTTAATCGTTTTAACTTTACTCGATTATTATCGAATATTTTATTAATGAAAGGTGAAAGGTGTGTAATTTAGTTTCCTTTGATATCGTTATTATTGTTATTATTATACGTAAAAAATCGATAGCACAGGTTAAAGACTCGTGTCGTCGCTAAAAAAAAAAAAAGAAAACTTTCTGAAAGAATTTTTTCTTACTTTCAGAACCACGGAACCCTAAAGAACCACAGAACCTAACCCTGTCAGGAGCACGTTTGGTTGGTGGCAAGTTAAGAATCAATCTTCGATGGGTTAAACCGACATCGGACGTTCCCATAACATTTTACAAAGTTTTTTGGAGTCGACGCATCCATAGTCCAACCAACGATTCTGTTTTAGTTTTTCATAGGACCGTTAGAAAGGTATTAATTAATTAATTGCATAATTGTTTTTTTTTTACAAATTTTTATTTGATGATAAATTCGTTCAAATATTAATTTCCATCGGAAATGTTACAAATGTTACGAGAACAAATATTTCACTATTCCATTACCTTTTTTTTTTTTTTGCACACACATATTTTTTTTCAATTTTTATTTATTTTATTATTTTATTTATTTTATTATTTTATTTATATTTATTTTATTTATTATTATTTTATTTATTATTATGTTATTTATATTTATTTTATTTATTATTATTTTATTTATATTTACTATTTTGTAATTATTTATATATTTATATATAGTTATTTAACTTAGTATTAATATTTGAATTCGTATTAAAACAAAATATTCGAGAAATAAACTTTTGACTTTGTTTAAAGAAAAAAAATGAAATAAAATAAAAGCTTTAATTCTTTACGAATTTGATGCAAGAAAAAAGTAAAAAATAGTATTGCACTTACCATGAGAATGCAATGGTAATGCTAATAGAAAAGAAAGAAAGAAAGAAAGAAGATGCTAACCCTTTTTTTTTTTAATCAACTAATTCGAAAACTTTTATCACAGGATAAAACTTGTTACGAATTGAAGAACTTGGAACCGAAGTGCCAATACTTTCTTCAAGTTCAAGCAGTTGCTTTGTATGGGGGAAGACGTTTGGCATCCAGAAAAGCATCCAAAGTTTTCAACGCTACGGATTATATGGCTTTTGGTAAGAACTAAAAGAATTTTCTTTTTTTTTTTAGTAGAAATATTCCGTATACGATTTTTCTTTTATTTTATTTTATTTTTTTTCCCCATTTAATTGTTCTTCTTTCTTCCTTCTACTTCTTCTTATTTTTTTAAATACTTTATTATTATTATTATTATTATTATTACATATAATTATTTTTATTATTGACAATTATATTTTCCATTTTATTTTATTTTATTTTTTGTTTATCGTTGTTTTTTTTCTTCTTCTTCTTCTTCTTAAATCTTAAATAATTTCTCTCGAAACGAATAATAAAAAAAAAAAAAGGAAAAAAGAAGAAGAAAAAATGTGTAAAAAATAAATCATCGAAGAAATGCGTACTTTCAATTGAAGCCGACATCGGGAGACGTTCTCGCAGGTGCGAAAGGTATCAAGGTGGTCTTCACGTAAGAAAAATGATTTGTCATTGCGGTGACGTTAAGGTACGTTTGGTATGGCCGATGAATCAAGATGCAAAAATGTATAACGTCAGTTGGAAAGAAGAATCATGTTCGTCCGTCTACGAGGATACACTTGAAACAAAAAAAAGATTACTGTGGAAAGTTATTCAGGTAATATAATATAATCGTTTTATTCATTCGAATTATTATTCATTTACACACGTATAAATAATTTATTTAATAAATATTTAATAAATAAAAAAAAAAAAAAAGAAAAAGGAAAGCAAAACTAATTTATCGATACTTGACAAAATAATTTCGTTAAATTAATTATTAAAATAATATTTATAATTAATATAAGGTTAGACGATAATCGTTGAACATTCAATAATAATATATTTCATTATAAATAATAATTTAAAAAAAAAGTCAATTATTCTGAATCACTAATATCTCGTATCAATAATTGAGTCGTTTATTTTGAAAGTGGCCTAACTACATACAACCTTAAATTGAAATATTTAAAGGTTTGCGTTTCAATGCAATTCAAAATATACGTAAAGAATAACAATGAGTTATGTTGCTTAAGTGTATCTAAAGGTATTAAATTTACAGTTCCTATTAAAATAATGGCAATTATTAAGTGAATAATATGCGTTTTCTTACCAAGAATGGAGTTAGGCCACTTTCAAAATTAACAACCAGATTCGTTATAAAATTTGAAGGAACCGAAGTCCATTCAATATAATTTAAGATGCTTCAAATTGCGAAAAAACTATACTTATTTTATTTTACATATCTTTATAACACTTTAAAAACATAAATTATGCGATTCAAAATATTTTTTACAAACATAAATTACAAAACAATTTTCTACTCATCTACATTTTGCGTATGTGAAAGGGATTTAAAGAAATCATGATGTTCCGGTGGTATATATCGTAATAAGTCAATTATGTCCTTGAATTTTGCGGTTGTAATTTGTCTTATATTTTTATACAGTGGGGTCAATACAATATTTTCGAACTTTCTTGGTCTACCCCGACGTGGTATTAAATTCAGGACTTTCAAATTTTCGTTCCCATTCATTGATGTCTTATAGAAAATCTTATTCATTTTTGACAAAACGCATCCAACATATTTTTAACCAGTTTATCGGTTCTCCGTTAGAATTCTTGACCCTTTTAAAAATTGCGTCTTCTAATAATTTTATTGATACAAAATCTTCTTGTCTCATTTCATGTACAATAAAGTTATTACCTTTCCGACACTTTTTAATAATATTGTAATACTCTCGGAGGACTAACAGTAAATTATTTTTTTTTAATGCCATTTCTACCACACCAAAATCTCTACTCCTAATGGAGTTAGGCCACTTTCAAAATAAACGGTTCAGTGATTCAACTAACTCTGAAAACTTATGTGTCCAGAATTACCGTATTTACTCGGAATATAAAAAATCTTAAATTCTTTATTGATAGATAATTTGAAGCTGTACATGTTACCGTGGGTAACCGGAAAAAATGAAAAATGGAGTTAGGCCACTTTCAAAATAAACGGCTCAATTATATTTGTTTGTTTTATAAATATCGACAGTATTATATCGAACTTTATTGATTTAATAAATAAGTAACGGTATAAGCCTTATCATTTTTAGTATTTGTCTTCTTGATAATCTAAAATAAAAAGATAGATTTATTTTTGTACACGAATGAGATATCGTCTGACCATATATTTGCTTTAACTACTTACAGTTCACACACACATATATATATATATTGACGTTTAATCGATTGTAACTACTCGAACGATTTATTACTCAAGTATCGAAAGTATTTTTATTTCGCAGACTCCTCACTATGATCTACGTCATCTTAAACAGGATTGCACTTACACCGTCAATGTTAGAAATTTATATAGCAATGATAAAATAGACGAGCATGGTACCAGCATAGAATTCTTTGCAACCGGATGTCAACAGGATCGTGATGAAAAAAGATGGAAGTATTCGAGCAATAAGGCAGCACAATGTAAAAAAAAATCATCCAAAAGTAAAAAATATTCTTCCGCCGACGATAACGATGATTCCGATTAACAATTTTCAACACCAACAATATATATATATATATTTTTTCAAGCAGAAAAAATTCATCGTATTAATTATTAATTATTTTTTACAATGTTATATATATATATATTGTTTATAAGTCATTTATTTTGATAGTGATATAACTTCATTTTTTAATTTTTTTTTTTATTATAGATAACTTTCATTTGTAGATGTTATTACGATCAACAACAAAAATAATATTAAAGTGTACTTTGGCTACTTTCAAAATAAATGGCAAAATATAGAAAGAAGATAGAACGTATAGATGAGTCAGGGAATTACCATAATTCTTATATATTTTTTGTTTTGTTTTTTTACAATGGGTTTCGTACTTAAATGCATGATTTCGTTCGAAAGTGTGTGATAATATATATATTGATATTTTTATTAGGGAACAAAAATTGTCTTTACACTCTTATAAAATACGGTTAAAGGTGTATCGTATTAATTAAACTTTCTGATTGTATTTTTTTTTTACCTTTTAATAACAATTTATTTTTTTTTTATTATTATTATTATTATTATTATTATTATTATTATTTACATCGTTGTTTGTTATGGCACTTAATTTTATAGTACAATGTATTACGAAATAAGTGATCGATATAATTATATATTATATATAAAATATTCATTTATATATAATGTGTACGATAAAAAAAAAAAGAACAATATTTTCTTATTAGATAATAATTAATAAGCGCATAGATCGTGAATATTTTTTTATACGACGATATATTATTATATAGTACTATTATCTTTTTATATATTATATATAATACATATATATATATATATATATGAATATATAAAAAGCAAAGGTAAAATGGCACGTTCAATATAAGTAATATATTTTTTTGTCTAATGTTTGTTTTTTTCTTTGTTTGTTCTTTTAAATGTTAAGTAATATAAAACATATTATTTTAACTATTCCTTTTTTTCTTATTATATTATTATATAAAACATATTCTCATTATTTTTGGCACATTATTATCATGGCACGTGACGATTATCTTTGGTGTTACGATTATGAAAATAATTTTCATTAACAAATATGTAAACAATTTTTTCGGCGAACAATAATACGCCCTCGTTGAATAAATATTATCAAGAATATGAAAAATAATATATAATAACAATAAAACGAGTTAACTTTCCCAACCAAAAAATAAAAACAATGAAATACACTTTGCTTATGCATTTAGCATTTTATAAGAAGAAAAAAAAAAGAAAAATAAAAAGAAAAAGAGAAAAATGCTTATACCTGTCTCTCTCTTTTCGTTTTTTTTTTTTTTCATACTGGCATCATCGTATTTTTTTTTTGGTATAAATCGTTGGTATTGGATAAACAATTATGATAAGTTGGCGAAGAATATGCAATAAATTATGAGAAAGGCGTGTAAGAAAAAATGATTTCTCGGTGCTGATGAACATCCTGGAAGATTATAATAAATTTTTCGATTACCGACAGATTGGGTTGGTCGATAATTAAATTTCAATGTTCCATCGGGCGATTCGATGTTTTGTAAGATTTCCAACTGAGGATTTAATTAATAATATTTCAATTAATAATAACAATAATAATAATACAAATTTATATTATTTATCATTTTTAATGTTATTTGATTTAATAATAATAATAATAACTTACTTGTTCTTCGGATATCGTAAGTTTTTCTTTCATTATGAGCCACGTTACTACTTCTTTACAATCGGGTGTTGTCAATGATCCTTCGTACGTGTAATAATTTTTACGATTTTTTGGAACAAGTAAATCGGGTATCACTTCGCCGTTTATTCTCACGAAACTACCACCGATCCATTCCGACACTAATTTTGCTCCACTTATTATAGGATTTAATCCATCGTTATTATTCTCACCGATCTACAATGTTATTAACAATTATAATATATGTTTGTATTCTTCTTTCTTTTTTTTTTGACCCTCCTCCCCCTTCCCCACCACCACCACCACCGCCACTTTTTTTTTATCTTTTAACACGTTCGCGAAATGATTTTTTATTTTTAAACTAATTTTTCATATTCGTAATGCGATTGAATAATATTCGAAAAATGAATGTTTCATTTATTTATTATTATGAGATGAATAATAATCAGAAAAATTATTGTGAATATATATATAAATATATAAAAAAAAATATAAGAAATAAAAATAAAATAAAAAATATATAAATAAATATATAAAAATATATAAAATAAAATGAATAACGATTGGTGTGAAAATTTGAATAAATAGTTGTGTAACATTCGTGTTATTTTGCATAGAAGATGAAAACAAATGCATTCGCTTTCGCGAACGTGTTAAAAATAATTCGCACTTTGCGATACAATTGTTTGTTTTCTCTCGTATTTATAAATATCTGACATAGTATTTTTATTCTTTTCGAATTGGTATTTTCATAAAAATAAAAAAAAAACTGTAGAGAAAATAAAAAAATTCCTTAAAAATCAAAGTAACATCAAAATAGAAAATTGCGTAGGCGTATTTACCTCGAATAAAATAGTCAACACGACCAAACCATTTTTGTGTTCGGAAGCAACAAGGTCGTTAATGTAATCGTCGTTGTAATGAACGAGATGCAATTCCAAAGGATAACGTTTATCGTCAATAGTGTGTTCGGATCCCCAATGAAAATGCATTTGAACGAATGTATAATTTGCCGAGAGGTGTTTGATTTCCAATTGCATTGGATTCTCGAATAGATCGACTCTTACTGTTGGAAAGAAAAAGAAAAATAACGAAAAATGTAGTAATTTAAACAAAAAAAAAAAAAAATTCAAAGGATACAAATTTATGGATACACACACAGACACACACACATTAATTCTTTATTTATTAATTATTCTATTTAATAAATGAAAAATTATTTTTCTTTATTATTCTATTTAATAAATTAAAAAATTATTTTTCTTTATTATTCTATTTAATAAATTAAAAATTATTTTTCTATATTATTCTATTTGATAAATGAAAAATTATTTTTCTTTATTATTCTATTTAATAAATTAAAAATTATTTTTCTATATTATTCTATTTAATAAATGAAAAATTATTTTTCTTTATTGTTCTATTTAATAAATTAAAAATTATTTTTCTTTATTATTCTATTTAATAAATTACAAATTATTTTTCTTTATTATTTTATTTAATAAATTACAAATTAGTTTTCTTTATTATTCTATTTAATAAATTAAAAATTATTTGTCTTTATTATTCTATTTAATAAATGAAAAATTATTTTTCTTTATTAT
>QUOG01000024.1:1215775-1235222 GCA_010416905.1 Polistes dorsalis | reverse complement strand
AAAACAATTTGTTCATCTAGGTATTTATTTAAACATTTAATTTCATTTATTTTCATTTATTTTCTATAGAAATTTTATTTTAAAAATTTCGTGTGCTTTTTCTCACATTCGCAATATTCTTAGTGTTAGCTGTTGGGAAAAAGGGTGAAGGGTTGAAAGGTTTTGGCAAGGATAAGGGTCTGATCAAAGAAAGATAGAAAGAAAGAAAGAAAGAAAGAAAATAAGAAAAGGAAAAAGAGGAAAATAAGAATAAACGAGGAAGATGAGTAGAGGAAGAGGTGAAACAAAATTTATCTCGATTAAACTTGGAAACTTTAGGTTGAAGTTTTTCTTTACTGAGTTTCCTTCTAATGGGAGTTTCAGAATGGAAGAAGCACCTCGTCTTCGTGCCATATATTAAGGACCGATTTCTATCTTCGTGAAATATTAAGTTTCAAGAATGGAGAGGAAAGACTCTGTGTAGGATTCGTTGAAACAAAAAAAAAAAAAAAAGAAAATTTCTGTTGCCGGACCGACTGTGAACCGGAATTCGAATCAAGGAATTTTCTCAAATGTAATTCGACGTAAATGACGTAGATTTCTTTGAGAAAATTTTTTCTTCCAAAACTTCTCAATTCTTCGAATAATCTGATTTTTTGTATGCTACTTCCTGTGACGTCATATTATCCTGTTACAAAATTCATTTTTCGACAAAAGTTGAATAAATTATCTGAAAAAATGTGAATTCGTAACAGGATCGTATGAGGTACGAACAAATAACATATTCTTATTTTATTTTATTATATTTATTTTATTATTATTTATTTTTATTTATTATTATATTTTATTATATTTTATTATATTATATTATTATTTTATTTATTTATTATTATAATTATATTTATATTTATTATTATTAATTTTTTATTTTTATTATATTCTTCGGTATTTTTTCATTTTAAATATACCTGTATTTTTTTTAGACGAAACAAGAAAAAAGAATAAACATTTTTAATGCAGGTGTAGAAAATATATACCTACCAGACGAAATCGTCATTTTTTGTTAGATTTTTTTCTTTTTCATATTCTTTATATTATTTCAAATTATTCGTGTGAAAACGTATACGTTTATAATAAAAATTATATATCTTATAATAATATATATAAAATATTATAATATATAAATAATAATATATATATAAATAATAATATATATAAATAAATATATAAATAATAATAATAATAAATATAATAAATAATAATAATAATATATAAAAAAAAATATTATAATATAAAATATAAATATATATCTTATAAATAGTTGCCTCTACAAAAATTTTAATTATATTAATAATTTTTTAAATATTTTTTCAACTATTTCTTTATTTATTTTTCATCATTATTATTATTATTATTATTATTATTGATTATTTTTATTTATATTTATTTTTCCGAGCACGGAGATATTTAGTAATCTTACTGAATAATAATTAAATATACAAAAAACAAAAAGAAAAGAAAAAAAAAATTCAGTAAAAAATACAAAATATCTGCTAATAATTATACGACAAGACGTTCTCTCGAAAAAACAAAAAAATAATTCAATTTATTCTTCTCGTGATGCTATTGTTAATCCTCCCCTCTCTTCAAAATTATTTTTACCTTCCTTCTTTCTTTTTTCTTGTCGACAAAAAAATATCTTTCTTTCTCGAGCACCTTGCACGACAAATTATATTACATCGTAGGCAATATATTTTTCCTCATCGTAACTCGGTTGGCGAGGATGAAGCTGATGTTGGTGAAGCAGTAGTGGGTGGTAAAGGAAAGGAGCTAAGGGGAGGGGGGAGGAGGAAGGATTGCGGGGAGGGAATAGAAGATCGATAACAGTCAAAAGTTTTTATCTGGAAAACTAGATATCAGAAAGGAAGAAGAAGGTGTAAGAAGAAGAAAAAAAAAAGGATATCACGGGGTGAGTGGGTGGGTGGGTAGTAGGGGGGTGTTGGGGTTCGGAAAATACGTGAGAATTTTTCGTGCGAGCAAGTAATGCCATAGCACGTGCAACTAAGCAGAAAGGGTGGATGATCGGGGGGACGGGGGTGAGGGTTGGGGGTGAGGGGGTGAGGGCTTGAGAAGCATCGAATGACGGTATAAGCATTTTCTCCATTTTACAAATACTTTTCACCCTCTCTCTCTCTTCCTCTCTCTCTCTCTCTCTTTCTCTCTCTCTCTCTTTTTTTCTTTTTTTTTTTATTTGTCTCTTTCTCTTCCCGTATTCGACTTCCTATTTCTTCTCTCTTGTCACTTCATTTGACGCATCAAACGCATTCGGAATTTTGTCGATGCGTGAGAAAGAAAGAGTGAGTGAGAGAGAGAGAGAGAGAGAGAGAGAGAGAGAGAGAGAGATAGAAATTCCTATCTCGTTATTTTCATTTTTAGATTTCTTTTTTCTTTTCTTTTTTTTTTTTTTTTTATTATTCATTTCGTATAGTAGCCTATACACACGGTAAACCGGATGTAATGTATATAGTATATATACAAAACTAGGATAGAAAAAAAAGAGAGAGGATTTATCTATTAATGTTGGGACTACGCGTATCAAAAAGGAGATTCGCGTAGTTTTTGAAAGAGGTCCTGCGAAATTCGTTTCTTTTTTCTTTTTTGTAAGCCATTTCATTTTTATTCCCCTCGAGTCTCCCACCCCACTCCCACACCCACTCCCGCCCTCTTCGCACCTCACTTCACCACAGATCAGACCGATTTTCATCTCGAAATACGAGACCATGAGCGAATGGGGGGGTTTTTTTCTTTTTCTTTTTTCCTTCAAAAGATCCAACCGTTTGATATTATAGATTAAATAGTATTCTTTTTCTATTTTTTTCTTTCCTCTTTTTATCATATTCTTCTACTCTCTTCGATCAGTATTTTGTAATAAGTATGATATGAATAATATATATATGAGCCGTTTATTTTGAAAGTGGCCTAACTCCATATAACCTTAAATTGAGATATTTAAAGGTTTGCGTTTCAATGCAATTCAAAATATATGTAAAGAATAACAATGAGTTATGTTGCTTAAGTGTATCTAAAGGTGTTCAATTTACAGTTCCTATTAAAATAATGCCAATTATTAAGTGAATAATATGCGTTTTCTTACCAAGAATGGAGTTAGGCCACTTTCAAAATTAACAACCAGATTCGTTATAAAATTTGAAGGAACCGAAGTCCATTCAACATAATTTAAGATGCTTCAAATTGCGAAAAAACAATACTTATTTTATTTTACATATCTTTATAACACTTTAAAAACATAAATTATGCGATTCAAAATATTTTTTACAAACATAAATTACAAAACAATTTTCTACTCATCTACATTTTGCGTATGCGAAAGGGATTTAAAGAAATCATGATGTTCCGGTGGTATATATCGTAATAAGTCAATTATGTCCTTGAATTTTGCGGCTGTAATTTGTCTTATATTTTTATACAGTGGTGTCAATACAATATTTTCGAACTTTATTGGTCTACCCCGACGTGGTATTAAATTCAGGACTTTCAAATTTTCGTTCTCATTCATTGATGTCTTATAGAAAATCTTATTCATTTTTGACAAAACGCATCCAACATATTTTTAACCAGTTTATTGGTTCTCCGTTAGAAATCTTGACCCTTTTAAAAATTGCGTCTTCTAATAATTTTGTTAGTACAAAATCTTCTTGTCTCATTTCATGTACAATAAAGTTATTACCTTGCCGACACTTTTTGATAATATTGTAATACTCTCGGGAGACAAACAGTAAATTATTTTTTTTTAATGCCATTTCTACCACACCAAAATCTCTACTCCTAATGGAGTTAGGCCACTTTCAAAATAAACGGTTCAGTGATTCAACTAACTCTGAAAACTTATGTGTCCAGAATTACCGTATTTACTCGGAATATAAAAAATCTTAAATGCTTTATTGATAGATAATTTGAAGCTGTACATGTTACCTTGGGTAACCGGAAAAAAATGAAAAATGGAATTAGGC
Organism: Polistes dorsalis; assembly: GCA_010416905.1. Lineage (NCBI taxonomy): Eukaryota > Metazoa > Arthropoda > Insecta > Hymenoptera > Vespidae > Polistes > Polistes dorsalis. The sequence continues at coordinate 1,231,212 of QUOG01000024.1, read as the reverse complement.
CACTTTCAAAATAAACAGCTCATATATATTTTTGATTTTCTATTTGTTTTTTTCTTTTTTTTTTTAGTTGTGTCAATAGATTATTCAATATATTTTATTATTTATATGTATTGATATATATTTAATACTATTATATTTATTATATTATATTATATATATATTTGTGTATTGATATATTTTAATACTATTATATTTATTATATTGTATTATTTGTGGATTGATATATTTAATACTATTAATTGTTTTTCTTTTTTATTGCCACTTTACAAAAATTCACATCTTATTTTTTTTTGAAGTTATACTTCTTTTTCTTTTTTTTTTTTATATAGAAAAGATTGATTATTATTATGTTATTTGTGTATTGATATATTTAATACTATTAATTGTTTTTCTTTTTTTATTGTCACTTTACAAAAATTCACATCTTATTTTTTTTTTTTTTTTTAAATAGAAAAGATTGATTATTTTCGTTAGGTTAATAGTTTTGATTATTGTCAGATAGTCAATATTTATATTAGAAATATTAATCAGGATTGTATATATTAATATGAAGGAACTTACTGTGATTTTAATGCAAGTACTTAGATCATTTATTTAAAATATTGATCGAGAATGAATAAAAATAAGAAAAAAAAGTAGAAATGAGAGTGACATACAGGAAGAGAGAGAGAGAGAGAGAGAGAGAGAGAATGAGAGGATCGTAAAATGGATAAATAGCGAAACGGATGAAAACTTTGCGAATTGGTCCACGTCTCTTCGGGATATCCGCTGACAAATTGAACGAAACGAACGGGAAAAAGATTAAGTCCTGCTGTGCTTCACAAATACCTCTCTCTTTTTCTCGATAACCATCCCACCACCCTCCCCGCCCCCATGGAAGAATAGAAAGAGGGAAGGGGTATTGAATAAACCGCACATTGGTTCATGGATTGATCGAAAAATTTGAAAAAGAAAAAAAAACAAAATAAAAATGTTCTTTTTCTTTTTTTTATAAAAATACCATCAATTTTAACGAAATAGTCAATTTTTTGTTTCGTAGCTTACACGAATACTTTCGCATTGACGATCATTTCCCCATGCGGTGATACGATTTTGAATTTCGTAAAGAAACATTTGATTGGATAATTAAGAAAAATATTCATTTGTTTTTGAATTTGTGCATAAAGAAAAGTTAATTCGCATTATAAAGAAGAAAAATATATTAAATATATATATGTATGTGTGTATGTGTGTGTGTGTGTGTGTACTTATGGTATACATGCATCCGGTACGTTTTATGTATCGACACGAGGTCAATGTTGCCGATACAAAATGATCATTGGTATCTTGCCAAATCCCTTTCAATATGGTGGACTTGCATTAGCTTCTTTTTGACCCCCACCCACACCCCCACCCTAACCCTCATTTCCTTCGATCACGTTCGGAATAGTAATGCGTTGAAAAAACAAGAAAATAAAAAAGAATATATCTGGACACCCATTTTACAAGAATCAAGGTAATGATGTTTTAATATGCATTTTAATTAGTTAATCAAAAAATTTGACATAAATTTAACAATCATTTTTCATAATATTATATTTCATAATATATTTTTCATAATATTGTAATCTAATACATTTAATATATATGTATTTTAATATGCATATACCATTTCTATTATGCTTATAAAAAATTCCATATTACATTTGATAATTATATTCTAAAATAATTTCAATCATCGAAAGAATCAATGAAAGATATTTAAAAATAATTGTTTATAATTTTAAAACTAATAATCGATATATACATAAATATACTTATTAATTATCTACATTTTCTACTAATCTGATACATTTAATATATATATTTTAATATGCATATACCATTTCTATTATGCTTATAAAAAATTACAGATAACATTTGTGATAATTATATTCTAAAATAATTTCAATCAACGTAATGATGTTTATGCATTTTAATTAATTTATCCAAAATTTGAGATAAATTTAACAATCATTTTTCATAATATTAAATCTAAATTTCCTAACAATCTAATACATTTAATATTTATATTTTAATATGCATATACATTTCTATTATTCTTATAAAAAATTTCATATTACATTTGACAATAATATTCTAAAATAATTTCAATCAAAGAATCAATATAAAGATACACATAGAAATAAATAAAAGTCTATCTTTAAAAATATACAAAACAATACATCAACAAAAAAGTAACACATTCTCATACTATGTTTTTTATTTGTACAAGTTTATTTTCTCTAACACGCGTATTTACTTTTTATTTTTATGTGTACTAACGACTAGATACGTTTGAATGTACGTTGAGAAAGAGAAATACAAGCGAAGGTGAAGGTCAAAGTCAAACGAGGTAAGCCTCGGCTATGTATACACGTTGTCTTTCGTCTAGTACGCATAGAAAAACATTTCTAGACTATCTTATAAGGTAAATAGGAGGGGAGAGGTATTACCTACGTCATCCCTCACTTTGTTTTCGGATGGCGGCAAGACAAGTCGTAACTAATTCCGCTCCGTGTAAGTAATTATTACGTAATAATTAAATAATATTTTAATATCAAATCTTGTAATCTAATCAAATCTCATTTGATTTACAGGTACACGAAATCATTATCGATAACGTGAATGCATTGAAATTAGGTAAGAAGATCTGTAATTAGAATTATATGATGATGATGGTTTCATTTCAAACATTTTTAACATAATCTCTTATTCTTTTTATGGTTTCAGAAAGACGCGATCATCCCATTGTTTCTATGTCTATGTGGTTTTAGAAAGACATTGAAATTACCCTAATCAATGGTAGAACACTGGTATAACTATAAGTATACGTGCAAGTACTTTTTTCTTTTTTTCTTTAATTTCAATATTGCTTACGGTGTTCATAGAATTTGTATGGTGCAACGTAAGCACTGTCGGGCTTACGTCAATGGCTGACGTTCGGTCCATTAGAAAATTTTAACTTCTCGTTTTTTTAATTAATTCTAATGTGATTGAAATGATTTATCGAATTAATTATTTAATCACGCGTTGCAATTGTTGTTTAAACTTTATTAATATAAATTCATTTTATTTCTTATGATATTAAATTCATATAAATAATTCAAGACATGTTCAATCTATTTTAATTAATTGTTCAAATGATTATATATAAATATTGTACCTTGTTTAGTTTTACATTAATGCTATATCTATTTTTTCCTATAGGTATTAACGCAATTATCATACTTCTGTAAAAATAACTCTATCGCGATTAAATTTATTCTTTGAAAAATAGAATGCAACGCGATATTTGTTCGTTTGTATTTTATCTTATTTTTTTTTGTAGTTTACAAGTTTGTGGTTGCACTTTTTGAATAATTTTTTTTGTATTAATAATTAAAGCATATAAAAATAGTAGCACGATTTCAGAATTTTTGGAATACGTAGTTTTAAATAATTGGATTATAAAACGATTAATATATTTTTTATTAGGAACATAATAAATAAACAGAAGTACGCTACGACTTGTTTTAACTAAACTTTGATTTTCAGAGCTTCAGTTGCGATTGCGGGCAATGCAATCTTAGAGTCACTTTGTTTCGAAAAATGTTGCATTTTTTGTATGCAATCGTATAGATTGCTTTAAAAGTAATTCAATCGTTATTTAAAATCAATGCAAGAATTTGTTCAAATATTCTTGTTAAAAAACAGTTTGCTCGGTACGCGATTAGAATCATTAACACACTTTCGACCAATTCGGTAGAAGAGGATTTGCGTTTCGATTAAAATATTGTCATGGTCGAAAGTGTGAATTAACATCTTTATTTCTTCTGGATCATCTTTATCGACGAATCTGGGGCTTCTTCTGGATAAATCAACGGTTAGTATTATTTTCTAATCTTAATTATTACTTCTCACACATTCATTTTTTAAATCGTGATTTTTTTTATTCATGTTTTTCATTCATGAAAAATCTTTTGAATGATATGAAACATAATTAATTTTATTTTTCATTTTTAATTACAGATTACTCATCAATTCAACGATTCATCGATTCAACAATTCAACAATTCATCCAATTGAAATCAACTCTTCACATCTTTATTTTTTCTGGATCATCTTTATCGACGAATCTGGGGCTTCGTCTGGATAAATCAACGGTTAGTATTATTTTCTAATATTAATTATTACTTCTCACACATTCATTTTTTAAATCATGATTTTTTTTATTCATGTTTTTCATTCATGAAAAATCTTGTAAATGATATGAAACATAATTAATTTTATTTTTTATTTTTAAATATAGATTAATCATCGATTCATCGATTCAACGATTCAACGATTCATCGATTCAACGATTCATCGATTCAACGATTCATCGATTCAACGATTCATCGATTCATCCAATTTAAATCAACTTCACGACATCATTCAACCAACAGCGAGGGGGACGAGTGTTTTGGAGCCATCGCAGAACTTCTACTGCCAATTGTTCAGTTTCATTTTTTATTTTATTTTTATGGTAACAATTGGTAACGAGTGAGTGAACAAATTTAAAGTTCCTCCAGTGACCCAATCATGCCGAGGATGAAAGTTCCAATATCGGCACGGGTTCCTGGTTGTATTCGTAGATGTGTTTTGTCTTAAACGAGCATAAGCGACCGTGAGTAAGATATTTGATTTTGCTCACGAGTGATTCCCCAATATATATGTGTGATATTTTTATATATGTGATTTATTTAGATTAGGCCAGGGTCTTCTTGTTTCATCGGTTTCAATTCACTTAATTAACATTGCAATTAATTATTGTACTTATTTTTTTCTCTTTACGTATTTAATCGTGTTAGTAATGGTGAAATCGAGCATTAATTTACTCGATTTCCTGCCAATAAAGCATGTAAAAATTGTTTTATATGCATTGCTTCGTAATTAGTTTTTCAAATCGTGATTAGTTTTTCAATATTGATTAGTTTTTCAATCTTGATTAGTTTTTCAATCGTGATTTATTTCAATATATCGATACTTCGATATTATTATCAATAAATGAGCAAGAAGACAAATCAAATTCGCGAACGGATAGATTCTGGCAATTAAGTGGTGGTTTAAAACCCAGTTCTTTAATTAGAACAGCCATTTAATGAAAGAGTCGTCCGAGGTTTGCAAGAAACATCCATCTTTGTCACCCTTAGAGTCACTCTACACTGCCTTACCTCGAAACAGTATTATATATTAATATAATATAAAACGTTTCTTATGGGGTACTTTTTTTTTTATTCGCTTGCTTAAGTCATTATTCACCAAATGACTTGTAGAGTCCTTAATCCGTTTAGATGAATTTTTATAAAAATGTTTTTTCATGTATATATGTATGTTAATTATGTATTTTTAGATCAGGATTTTCAGCCTAATATACTAATTCCCCTTTTCTCCCCCCTATGCTCTCTTCGTTCTCATCGATGCGTGTGGCCCAGGTGTTACACGTATGGGTGAGAAAAAGTTTGCATGGGTTATTAGTTATTAAGTTTTCCTTTGGCGGCTGTCATTGTGTTAGTGATTGCACGATGTACTTTACACCAGTGTGCGCGTATTAGGTAGTGTGTACTGTACATCGTTTCGCGAAAGTTTTTTATTAATGCATTATTCAATATTTAAATAAATACTTGTACAGTCACGTGTGATATGTACTTGTATTTTTATACTTATATTAAATTTTTCTCATTTTTTTTTTTCCGAATCGTTTTGAATAGTAGAGTTTTCACATTTATTTGTGGAAATTTGACAATACTTGTATTATATTAGTATGCAGATATATACTAGTATGTACCAGTATTTTTGCATTAGTTATTATTGCAATAATCACTAGCCTTGGCAGACGATTACAGCATTCGGTACGTACTCCTATTAGCATATAAGTTTAGAAAACGTGGTTGAACTAGGGTGACGGAGGTGCCCCGGGGCATGCTCTCTAGTTTAGGCTTTTTGCACCCTGGTGGTATGTGAGTAACAGATCCAGCGTGGAATGATTGTGTTGGTGTGTCTGTTTGCACTTTTAAATATAGGAGGAGGGATAGGCAGGTAGCATACTTTTCTGAGTGTATGTGAATACTTTAATTTTAAGTAGGTAAGGACCGGGTACGGCAAAAGGTTTGCTTCCATTCAGGATGGACATTCCTGCCTCCGGGGTTTCGGCTAAGTGTCAGCAAATTTTCACACTTTTCATTATACCTTTTCTCTCCATGTTTTTGCTGATACTATGCGTTAAGTTAAGATAATTGTATCAAGCAGTTCAAAAATACTTTGCAACCAATGAGAACATTAGATAGATCACCCAATATCTTTTGAACTTAGCAAAGGATTTTGAATTAGTTTTGATACTTAGTTTGTTAAGTATATTAACACTTGCACTTCGCGATTTTTAGTAATATACTTCTTAATGTTAGAAATAACATATATCCATTCGAATAAAATGAGATTATTACAATTGTTGTAATTTTTTCTTTTTATCGAAACATTTTCACCTTTAATGTGCAACGTGTTAATCCTAGTTTGTAATAGGTTCATCATTCAGAAAAAAAAAATATATCTGCTGGAGCATTCGATTAAATGTGCTTGTGTAGTTGCGTACGATCGGTGAATTCTTTCGAGTTCATTGATCGTCCACAGGCTAGTATAATTACTTTACGGAATAAATTCAATATTTTTTCACTCTTGTACACATTTATTTTTTTTTAATTTTTTTTTACAAATAAGTAATTAAATAAAATTTGTGTTAGAAAAAATCGTGACGCACTCAGGTAGGAACGCAGTTGAGTTTGCGTGTTGGGACTCGTCAGTGGCGTTTGGGATGATGCATTTATGAACTTTGTCATATTTCAGTGGTTATATTGTTTAGGATAAATCGATATTGTACGTTGCAAGCTCTTACCTCTCGTTAGGTTAAGTAAGAATAAGAATAAAAACAAAAACGAAAACAAAAAAAAATACCAGCGTAAAAACCTGCGGAAATAAAATTACTAATAACTGTGTTGTTTCCTTCCCAATTTTCTTTCAGCTTAGATCAAATGCGTCTCGTACAATAAAATGCGTTTTATTAAACACGAGGGTTTGAGTCTTGTCGCGTATGGTGAGAACAGGTCGGGATTAGGTCGGTTTAGCTCAGGGACGATTTCATTCTTCTGATATAATCCACTGAAATATGCCAATTTTTGTGATGTATTGTTTCAAACGGTAGGGCGTTTTTTGATACGTAATCTTTTCTTGCGTCGCACGTAGGGAATGCTCCATTGCAGTGGTCAGGGCACGAAGCAAAGAAGAGGCAAAATGCCGAAGAGGCCCCCACAAATTGTGGTATCAAGTGGGCAACTATTCGACTACGAGTTATTTTTCAAAGGATATCTTTGATAACCCTTTGATCAATGATTCGTGGTCATATCAAAATCCTTTTTCTACCTCTTTATCACGTTGTCATTTATGCTCGTAGTAGTATTAGTTATAAGTTGTTCCTGAATGGAGATGATGGACCATTCCATCTCCCAACGCTGTCCCACACTCGTGTTCGTGAAAAATTAATGTCTTTTAAATACTAGAGTCAAGATTTTGCTATTTTTATTTAATTAATAGAGTCATTGCATTTTTCTTATTTAATTAAAAATCGAGTCATTGCAGTTTTCTTGTTAAATTAAAAATCGTGTTTTTGCAGTATTCCTATTAAATTAAATTAAAAGTCGAGTCATTGGAATTTTCTTATTAAATTAGATTAAATGACGAGTCATTCCAGTTTTTTTATTAAAATAAATTAATATTCGAATCATTGTAATTTTCTTATTAAATTAGATTAAAAGTCGAGTCATTGTAGATTTCTTATTAAAATAAATTAATAGTCGATTCATTGCATTTTTGAAGTATATAAATTAAAGTTTTGTCTTTGATATTTTTCATTAAATTAGAGTCACGTTCGTTTAAATTGTGTGGACGTCCACGGATTGCTGCAGCTTGCACAAATAGTGCATTTGGATACAACGATGGAAGAAGAGGATATTCCTGCATTCAAACATGCAGATAAGAACAACACAATAAAGGTTTCATCATTCAGAATGATTCAAATTGAATTAATAATCACGTTTATCAAAGTATATAATGAATAAACATTTTAAATATTTTAATATCATTTAAATTCATTTCAATTTTTTTCTAATATAAAATATAATAATTTATTAAATATATATAATATTTTCTATCTACTATATTTTTTATTGCATTCAAAAATTTACAAGATTCCTGTTTCCACTTTGCTTCACATAGTTTCTTATCCTAATTGCACATTTTTTTTTTCTTGAATATATGATAGTCGATTTTTATTTTAAATAGTAACAAATTAAAGAAAAAAAATTTTGAATCATTCTGATTAAATGCACTGAAAAGTGCATATGAAAATCGCAGTAAGTACAAATATGCCTGCTAAACGCAGATGAATATAACTGTTGAATGCAGTCGAACATACCTGCTAAATGCAGATGAAATTACAGTAAGAATATACTTTTTTCATTCAGAATGATAAAAAATGAAGGAGTAAATGCACTAATAAAAGTACTAAATAAATAAATATTTGAAATATTTTAATCTTCGAAATATTTTTTTTTTACCACAGAAATTTATCTAATAATAATTAGAAAATTTCATTTTATATATAATCTATATATAATAATTAAATAGTGCAAATTAAAAATGAAAAGCTATTTTGAATCATTCTGACTAGAAACGTATAAGTCTTGCTAAGCGAATGAAAATACACAAAAGTACAGCCAGCACATGCGAGTGCATATAAATATGTCAAGGGTGTGCATTTTGATTCTAAAATTATTAACAAATAAATATCAACTTTGCATAAGAATTATTTAAAGAAAGTATTTTTTATTAAATATATATATAAATAAAAGTTTATTTTTTTAAGAAATGTAACCAAAGAGATATGATATAAAAATCATGGAAATATTTTTACACAGATTTATAATAGAAAAAATTATATGATATGAATAAAAATGCATAAATCTTGATATACAAATAAACCGAATTAAAAGGCTGCCCCACACTCTCTCTCGAGAGTGTAGATTATTATGAATAAGTTGAGAATAGGAACCCCAGGCTTGTATACGGGATTGTAAATGCACCTGGGGATTATCAAGCTTGTAGATTTTAACTTGGAATAATCTTACCCAACTATTTTATTTTTCTATTTTTTACAATCATAAAGAACGTATGCGCACCTGTCACATTTGGGGCAGAGCTGCGATGTAAGGTTGCACCACTTATTAATATTAAAAATTACTCTCATTATTCCGGTTAATAATCTATGAGACTTGATTAGCCTAGAATCTGTTAAAGCAAGCAGTAGCAATTAATTAATTATCAATTATTGTTTAACTGTTCAATTAATATTGTTGTATATTGAATTTAAATTTTTTCTTCTTTTAAGATTTCATATTGCATTGATATACTTTAATTCATATTTATTTAAAATACGTGCTTCGAAAATTGTGGAATTGTATTACTATTTTTTGTGTTTTTTTATAGTTTAGTAGATATAAAAAAGTATCTTGTATATAAATGATGTAATATGTACATCAGACACTCGATGTAACTGCATACTTCGCGTTAATATAAATGTTATTAAATATAAAATTTATGTAATCTGTATCGATTAAATGTAGATTTGATCTCGTTATGGTTATAGTTATGGCGATATGCATAATTGCGTATGCATTTTGTAATACGACCCAAGGTGCAATATTTGTAATTTTTTTTTCATTTAAAATCGACGTTTATTAATTTTAAAATATTGTAAAATATTCACAATTGATTAAGTTTTTTATAACGTGTCTTGAATAATTTCCAATGTATATTTTTCATTGTATTGATGCATTAATAATTTTGTACGAAATAGAAACATTTTTCTATTCATCTATTTGTGTATTGAAAAAAACATGCATCAGAGACGTGCATTTTTTCATATTCACTTGTATTTAAATATAGAAAAACACATTTTCTAGTGCATCGAGAATTTTGAATGAATTTTTTCAATTTCATTATTTATTAAATAATCCAATTGAAAAGTTTTGATCACGGATCGTACATCGAATTTCATTTTTCCACACATGCTCTTTTTATCTAGTTTTTTGTTACAGAAAGTACTGTTTTTTTTTTCTTTTTTCAAACTACAAGGTTTAATATTGAAATTTTATCAGTGGATATTTACAACAATGTCTATAAAAGTATCTCGAGGTTTGTATTAGGATCGTTTATGATATAAAAAAAAATAATAAAAAATGATGTATAAATTATACGTAGTAATATAAATTGAAATTATGTTTTCTTCTTCTTCTTCTTCTTCTATTCTCTTTTGATCGTTCAAGATATCGATGCTCCAAAAATATATACCACATATTTACATATATATACATCATATGATAATCAATACAATACTAAGAATAAATTTTTTTTTATATTCATTTCTAAAAGAAATTGAACCCATCGTGGATCGTACACGCTCTTCATTTCCATAACAATAGAGACCAAAATCTTCCACTCATTCTCTCATAAATAAAGAAAACTTTCAATCTCATCCTTCCTTCGAGAGATCCGATAGCGAAATAAAAAATTTCAATCGATATTATTATTATTATAAACAAACAAAAAAAAGAATACGAATTAAACGCGTAAAAACAAACGAATAAAATAATTATATTAAAATCATCGATAAAATTCCGATTATAAAATATAATAAAACATTGTTGAAACCCTTAGATTTAATACGTTTAATTAATTAGATTCGAAAAAACAAGTCTGCTTATACTCGCGAATTAACCAAGGATCCAAATTATAAAACACGAGTAACGTTAAATGATCGGATTTAAAAAAAAAAAATACGAGTAATATTTTTCTTCGATAGATTTCATTTTAAATAGAAAAAAAAAAGTAAGAAAGGAAAAGAAAATGCATCGATGCATCGATGCATTCGAACCCCTTCGATACGTATTTCACACGTTTGGTCAGATCGAAGAAAGTCTGCCTACACAAATACATCCCTACATACACACATACATATACATACATACATATATACATACATGCACATTAGTAAAAGAAGAAAAATAACACTTAATCTTTCTCACTCTTTCACGTGAGGGGGCGGAGCATCGATGGGGTTCTTTCCGATGCTTGCACCTCACCTTACCGGCAAGTATCTACCGTGTGGTAGCATGACTTGTCTTCAAGAAGAAGAAGAAGAAGAAGAAAAAGAACAAGAACAAGAACAAGAAAAAGAAAAAGAAGAAAATAAGGGGATGAAAGAAAGAAAGAAAGAAAGGGAGGGTTGAATAAGAGTAAGAAAGAAAGTAATGGTGGGAAGGTGAAGTTGGTGGGGGGTTGAATCAGCGGAGTAGGAGAAGAGAACCCCCTGGTGGGGGTTGAGGTGGTGGTGTTGGGGATGGAAATAGGAAGGAAAGGGGGGGAAGTTATGTGCGCGCGCGCGCACGTTCTCTGGTTCGGTCCAGATTCCTCGAAGCAGCATCAGCATCAGCAGCAGAAGCAGCAGCAGCGAGTCTGTTCGTTTCACTGTTCGTAGAACGTGATAGCAATAGTAGTAGTAGTAGTAGTAGTAGTAGTAGTAGTAGTTGAAGCAATGGTAGCAGGTAGGGGATATGGCTTGATAAACGGGGGTTGGGTGGGTGGTGTCTATGTTTCGAAAAGGGTGGTTGGCTGCCGGGAGCGAAAGTGGCGCCTCTATTCGAGCGAAATTTTAGCCGAAGCTTTGCTGCCGAGGGACGACAAGCAAAAGCTGTAGCCTCCTTCAGTCGTAGGTGCAGTGCGTGCGAGTGTGCAGCGCCGAAAGAGAGAGAGACAGAGAGAGACAGAGAGAGAGAAAGGGAGAGGGTGAGAGAGGCTGAGAGAGGGAAAGAGGGAAAGAGATAGAAAAGCTTCCTCAGAGAACCGGCGTGGCTTTGAGTGCGCGAGGTTAGAACCCGTCGGACACAAACAGTGCGTCCAGCGCAATTGGATGCTAACATTACACTTCTCCTTATATTTCTTATCTCTTATCTAGTGCAACAATATATACGCGTAAACGTATATGCATATGTGTATACATGTATATGTAAACATATATACATATATAGTATTATTTTAATATATAGAAAGAGAGAGAGAGAGGGAGGGATATGTTACGCGTCGGTATGCAGTTGTATTATCACGTTTTATCGTTTCATCTGATCGAACATCCCGTTCTTCATCGTTATCTTCTATTTTGATTTGTACGTTTTATCTAAACGTCCTGTATAATAATTGTCAAACAACTCTCATTCCTCCTTACCCCCTTAGATCTTTTATTTTTCATTGGAATTTTTCTTTTCACTTCGATTACAATTGGTGCTAATCGTTCGTTTTATTGATAATATAATAATAATAATAATAATAAATAATAAATAATGTTTCATTTTTGTTCGGATAAATATTATTCATTTTTAACGAGGCGTGTATATCGATAATCGAGATTTATGAACGAAGATTATTAGAAAATTTATCTTCTAATCTTTCCGATCTCTCCACCCCCACCCCCTGTCCCCGCCCTCGTCCCCATCTCTCTCAAACTTTCTCTCTGTCTATCTGTCTGTCTGTCCGTCTGTCTGTCTTATAAGTGTCTCTCTTTCAACGATAAAGGATATAAATCGTCGTTTACGAATCGATGATTTTGTTTAAAAGGGGGAATCGTATGGGGAACGCGACTACCGGTTTGGTTTTTCTATTCGAAATAACGTTAACGTTGACCCAGTTTGTCGGGGACAATAGCAATTAGACTGTTGTCGTAGGACTATAACGCAAGTGTTAAAGGGAAAAGAAAGGAAGAAAAAGAAAATAAATACTTGAAGAAAGAAAGAAAGAAAGAAAGGGTCCGTAACAGTTTTCCGTGTGTGCAACACAACGATCAATTTTTCATTCTCATACGTGAAATACGCGAATAGGTATTATCATATATACATTTAATTGTTGTTGTCTTATCCGTTAATCTGATCGTCGAATTTATTCGTTTGTTCATTCATTTACTCACTCACTCACTCATTCACTCACTCGTTCGATCATTTATTCATTCGATATCGTAAATTTGAAGTTTCACGTTCGTGTATCGGTGCGTGAGAGAGTCAACGTCGAGTTGAATTTACGACGACCATAGTCTGTGAACGTTGTTACCAGAATTTGGAAAGCGAAATAGAGAGAGAGAGAGAGATAGAGATAGAGATAGAGAGAGTGAGAGAGATAGAAGCTCCTAATCGGGTAATCCAAATCCCTTAAGGGATTCAGACCGAGAGACTAAAACTATGTCGGACTACGATCAAACTCAATCTCTACGATCAACTATGATCTGATCATACCATTTCCTCAGATTTATTCTAGAGTGATTAATTCTTGAATTATTATTTAAACATATACACGTATACACACACATATATATATTTCTTCAGATTTTATTTTAGAAAGTGATTATACATATACACACATATATAAAAATATTTACTTTTTGTGTTGTAATTCAATGATAAAGTAACTTAAAAAGTATTTGAAATTTATTGAAAATTAAAAATGTAACGATAACTTAAATAATAATTACATGTATTTTCTCTCGGTGGTTGAAATTCGATGATAAATCAAAGAAAATGATTGACAAGGATATTTCCGAATAATTTCAAAGCACACGTACACGACACACACACACACACACAGACATACATCATATATCTTTATCTAACAAGTACGCGTTATTACTTTCTGTCTAACTACCCCCCTCTCTCTCTCTCTTTCTCTCTCTCTTTCTCTGATTTATCTCGGTTGAAATTCGATGATTGATCAAACAAATGTGATTGACGAGGATCGAGTAGAAAAAGTGTCACCAAACTGTATCCCGAATAAAAATGTATAAATATAGGTAGTAGTAGTATCTATCTATACGAGTTAGGCTCATTCATTCTCGGTGTGTAGTATCTACACGGTGGCGGTTATATTCGTCGTCGTGTGGGCTCAAAAACAAGGCGCGAATTGTGCCTGAAAAATGCTCGTTGTTCGTGGTTTTTTCTTTCGTTCGTATGTTCGTTCGTATGTTCGTTCGTATGTTCGTTCCAGCAACGTTTCGAAATATCGATCATCAACGTTGGAATCAAGTGGTTCGAATAACAATACGTTCGCAAGCTCGATCGAGAGAGTACCGGTTTAATTACACGCTCTGTGGGATCCTCTTCGTTCGAATCATCCGCGAAACTTTGATCATCTCTCTTTTATTCCTCCTTCTTCTTTTTTTTCTTCTTTTTTTTTTTTTCATGACTTTTTATCTTTTATCCACCCCTTATATCTTTCATCTATTCTTTACTATCGTTTCTTTTTCTTTTATCTTACTTTAATTACGCGAATAAAGATACGAAACTTTTATTACCACTTTTTTTTCTAATTTTATTCGTTTCTTTGTATTATTATGTTTTTTTTTTTTTTTTTTTATTTAAAAATAAAAGATAATAATAATAATATGAGACGGTGATCACATCGTATCGCGATACAAGTGTCCGCGTAATTTCAAAGTGATTTTATTACGAGTGAGAAACGTGTATTATTATAGTTTGTTAATTGGTTATTAATAATTAATGACTTTTGTATTTTTTTTTATTTAATTAATGAATTTCGAATATACTTGTTATTTATATTCAGACCCGTTTAATCTAAATTATATTCTATCGTTGATTTTCTTTCTTATCGTGTTAGTTTTTAAAGAAAATTAGAGTAAAATAAAACTTACGATTTGAAATTGGTGTAGTTTTGATAGACGTTTAATATCGTTTCATTTGATTGACAATAGTTATAGCTCATTGTTCTTTACAGTGAAAAGAATAAAAAAAGAATGAAAACGAATGATCAACTGTATCGAACGAAAATTCATATGACAACAAGATCGCAAACGGGATTCGTCGATTCCAGTGCACAAACACTGAACTTCCGATACTATTCCGATATTCTCGTATAGTGTCCTCCATTTCCTTCCTGTTTCAACGATTTCGCATAACGCAAATCTACATTGGTTTATCGGTGCTATCATTAAATCTTTCACGCTTTAATCTCATCCGAAAAAGTATCATACATTCCGTGATATAAATATATATATTAATCCATACGAACGGGATCACGAGTATAACAAAATTTATCGAATATTTGAACGCAAAAAAAAAATAAAAAAAAAAGAAAGAAAATACATAGTTAGTAATAAACTACGATCGTGATGTAATAATTATGTCAAATGAAATATTTTAATAATAATTATAATAGTAATAATTTGTCCCCACGTGTGTATCATTTATAATAATTTATTTATTTTGTACGATGTTAAAATTAAACAATTTCAATTT
>QUOG01000024.1:1183145-1195303 GCA_010416905.1 Polistes dorsalis | reverse complement strand
TTCAATATAATAATATAATTTATTTTTAAATATTATATTATGATAAATATATACATATAACAAATGAAAGTTACAGGTTACTAATAGAATAAAAAATTATGTTAATTAAATTAATATTACTTTAGGTAAAACTATATACATAAATAACTTTAATCGTGATCCAGTATAATGCTCGATGAATTTATTATTATAAACATAATTCATAAAAGAATGTAGATAAAAACCAATATATGTGCAATAAGTATTGTGGAATATTTTAAAAAAATATTATTCATTATAATAATAATTTATATTAAATTATTATAATAATAATTTATATTTTTAAATATCATATTATAACAATTTTTAACACATTTTTAAATATCATATTATAACAATTTTTAACACATTTTTAAATATCATATATATAACAAATGAAATTTATAGAACATATTAACATAATAAAAAATGATATTATTACTTTAAGTAAAACCATACACATATAACTTTAATCGAGATTTAATTTAACGATACTTACTCAAACTACAAGGGAAAATGTTCATATGATGAGTTTCAGGCTGATTTAACAAGGTTTTAGCTTAAGGGTACGTAACTACCCTTTAAGTATCCCTTTTCATCGTTAACTTGTCCTTTTCATACAAAGCAAAAGCCCGGGAATATGTTTGGTGAGAAACGGAAAAGCATGTTCACAACTGTTCCTAGTCTAAGTCCTTTGCTTCTAAGGTTCTAAGGTTCTAAGGTTCGAAGTTCACGAAATCTTTCTTTTCGAAACCCTTCGTCAACGACTAAAACGACTACGGAACGATGATACACCCACAAACACACACACACAGACACACACACACACACAGACATACACACAGACATGTATTTATTGGTAAGAAAAGCTCAAGATTCGAGAAAGAATGATATCTTGATACCGAAAACGCGTTCCTTCTCCTTTACACCTAAACGGATATCGGAAACCTTTCGAACGTTTTTATCGATTTTCCGTTAGGGAATGCATTCTCAAGGTCGTTTGCCTTTTCACCCTCGCCCTTTACTTATTTTCTTATTTTTCTTTTTCTTTCTTTCTCTCTTACTCATTTCTCTTCCCATCATTTTCTTTTCCCTTCGACTTTTTTGTTTTCCTATCCCTAAAATAATTTATCGTGTAATGATTCTTTCATTTACTATCTTTTCGTATACTTCGTTAGTCACGGTTTGTTCGTGTTTCGTTGTATTTTTTACTTATTTTTTTTTATATGTTTGCGAAACATATATTAATTGTATAAGATTTATAAAAAAAGAAAAGTAATATTATTATATTGGGATATATTATGCAATTATTAATATACGTGAACAAGTGGTATATTGGTGGTTAAATAAATATTAATTAATTAATAACATTAAATTATATTATATATATGTGGGATGCGAGCACCTCCAAGCTAAACTTAAATAGGCATTCGTGAGAAGATTGGACGGTGGGGCCTGGATAGCTCAATGGTTAAAAAACAGTCGTTCGGAAAGCGGAAGATCCGGGTTCGAGTCCAGTCAGTCCAACGGCTCAATTTTTTTCATGAATCCTACATATATATATTAAATAAAACACGAAGAACTTAGGTTGTGCAAATAAGTGGGTATAAAATAATTAAATATAAATTAATACTTATGTTAATTATAAATTAATGAGTACCATAAGTCCCATATAATAAGTACCATACAATTACATATACAATTCGATTGAATTATTACAAAAATATTAATATAATATTTAACAAAACAAATACTATAGTACAGATAAGAAGTATAGATAAAAAGAAGATAACAAAAACGATAAAATAAATTGCATAGACAATGGTTTGGAAAAGACAGAGAATAATTCGTAAAGAAAATGGAGAAAAAACAAAGTAAGAAGAATATAACGAGAATGAAAAAGTATTGGTGTTTTAAAGAAAATAACTTGAAAAAAAATAAAAAAAGGAAAAAAGTGGGTACAGTTGCTTAGTAATCCGGAATGAATCGGGGAAATGATACGGAACGCAGTAAATTTGGAATACGGACGATTTGTTCGGTTTGCAGGATGATAATGTTGATCCTTGGCCGCAACCAATGCGCGGTCCTGGACCAAATCTCTCCGATAGATATGTGTCTAAAGTAAATCCTAGGTATGGAAGGTATCGTTGATAGTTTATCGTTACTATAGTATTCAGTCTATCTGTGTATATCTATGTGTGTAGGTATATTCGATGTTGGTTTCGTTCAGAGTCGAATGGTATTTCGAATTTTGAATTTGTATCGATATGCATGCGGATTGTGATAGATACAAATATGTAGGTCGAACGTTTTGATAATAATTCGTCCCGATCGTCATATCAAATTTCTTCGAAAATTGATATCGCGTTCTTGAATATAGAAATGCTAGGGGTAGTTGTGTGCGTGTATTTCATTTTTTTAAAAGATCGTTAAAAAAAAGTATTTTTTTTATTTGATATATTATTTTTATTTGGTATATTATTTTTACTTGATTATAATTTCGTAAAAATTGTATATATTTGTTATTATTAGTTATTAATTAATTGTGATATTATAGTACGAGACGTTGTCAATTATTGTATGGTTTTTATTTAATTATTTATTTATTTGATAAATCAGTTTATTTCAGATTTGTTTAATACCACATTTATTTGCAATTCGTTATTAGAATATAATAAAATACATTTATCCGTAAAATATTATTGTTAATTATAAAAATTACAATGGTTTAATTTATTAATATATATAAATATTATTATATATTAATTATTTTTTAATATATATATATGTATAATAACAGATCATTTTATTTCGTAGATGAATAATTTTAATTTTCATTTCAATTCATTTTTTCTTCTTCTTCTTTTATTTTTTTCTTCAAAGTAACTACATAAAATATAAATAAAGTCAAATGATTTTCCGTCAGAAACATATTTCCATTCCCCCCTCCCCAAAATTCATCCCTGTCCCACCACGAGCTCGGGAAGAAATTTAGTTTCATACGATATGAAGAATTCATAAATTCGAAAGATAAAAAAAAGAAAAAAAAGGGGGTGGGGGAAGGGATAATAAAGAGGAAGAGGAAAAGGAAGAAGAAAAAAAAGAAGAGGAGTGTAAAAGAGTGCCAAAAAACTATGAAATAGAGAGGGTAGGTTGCGGTGGAGTAGGGGGGCGGGGGAGTGGGGGTGGATGTGGGGGAGGGGCAGGGTTTAAGAAATAAAATGAAATAAAAGAAGGTAAAAGAAAAACGTCGTCGTTGGTTCACTTAAAGAGATTTCCTCGTTCTCTCTTTCTTTGACTTTTCTTCCTTACGACGAGGTGAACTTTACCCTCCCCAACCCCCATAGCGAAGCTTCGCTATTTTCCTTTTGCACACACCCCCTCTCGACCTTCTCGTTCGTTCATAAGAGCTGCTACCGACACCGACGCCGACGCCGACGCCAGTGTTGGCAGATTTTAAACGGCAGTTTCCTTTTTTGCTTTTTTCATCGCTTCGGGCAAGAACGAAACAAAAAGAGGAGAGGTGCTACGAAAAAAAGTAGATGAAGAAAAAGAAGAAGAAAAGAAAATTTCGAAATAAAAGAGAGAAAGAGAGAGAGAGAGGGAGAGAGGGAGGGAAAGGGAATGAATTTTAATTTTGTATTCGAACTTATTAAAAGAGGAATTTTGTGAAAGGGTTTAAGCAAGTAGCATTATTAATAAATGTTATAAAATTAAAACATATGTGGTGTTTGTGTATGTGTGTCAAAATGAAATAATATAAAATATATATAAGATAGAATAATATAAATTAATAATAAATATAAAATATATGAGATTGAGTAATATAAAATAATATCAAAATAATATATAGAAATAAAATATAAAATAATTTATTAGAAAATAATTATTTAAAATAATAAAATAAATATGAAATATATAAGAGATAGAGTAATATAAAATAATATCAAAATAATATATGTAGAAATAAACTATAAAATAATTTATTTAATAATAATATTTTAATATAATTTATCATATAATAATTTATTAGGAAATAATTATACGAAGTAATAAAATAAATATAAAATATATAAGAGATAAAGTAATATAAAATAATATCAAAATAATATATATAGAAGTAAACTATAAAATAATTTATTTAATAATAATATTTTATTATAATTTATCTTATAATAATTTATTAGAAAATAATTATACGAAGTAATAAAATAAATATAAAATATATAAGAGATAGAGTAATATAAAATAATATCAAAATAATATATATAAAAATAAACTATAAAATAATTTATTTAATAATAATATTTTAATATAATTTATCGTATAATAATTTATCAGAAAATAATTATTTGAAATAATAAAATAAATATAAAATATATAAGAAATTGAGTTGTAATATAAAATAATATCAAAATAATATATATATAAAAATAAACTATAAAATAATTTATTTAATAATAATATCTTAATATAATTTATCTTATAATAATTAATTAATATAAAATAATATCAAATATAATAATAATCAATATAAAATAATATCAAAATAATATATATATATATACAATAACAGAATTAAAATCTAAATATTATATAAACAGTTGAGATAATAGAATATCATAGTAAAATACCCCTAATCAAGAATATAATGAATATGAAACAGTTGTAAAATCACTAATTAGTAATTGATACAATGTTTAATGTAAAGAGTTTAATGACAAATGCTATTAGTTATACAGTCTATGCAGAAAGATTTAGAAAGAGAAAATGAAGGGAAAAGAAACCATAAGCTAACCATTTCCCATTCTCACCCTTCTTCTCACCCTTCTTCTCACCCTTCTTCTCACCCTTCCTTAATTTCTCTCTTTCTCTCTCTTTCTCTCTCTCGTCTCACTCGTTTCTAAAACACTCGTAAAATCCTCTCGTTTGCAATCCCTTTTTCTCCCCTCCCCTCACCTCTTCTCTTACCCTCATTACACCTCTTTTTGGCACACGTTACTATCCCAACCTACGACAGCCCAGAAACTTTCACAAGTGGAAATTTACCACTTATGCTAGCCGATTTTGCATTACTTACTTATCTCAAGGCACGGACGTGAATAGAATTACTTAGGATTATTAAAAAAAAAAAAAAAAAGAACGAGCTGTTGGCTAATGATTTAAATTAGGGACAGGGCCAAGTTTGTTTTATATACACGTTGGATTTTAACTTTTTTTCAAGTAAATATATGTCACAATTTGTATGTTCAAATCTTGTCATTTAAATAGATTTAAAAACGTGTCTTTTTATATATTTTTTTATATATCATACAAGATTTTAGGACATTACATGTTTTTTTACATTAAATATTTCAAATAAGTGTTAATATATTAACATATATATTTTTCATATTTTAACAAGTTTCCTTTACGAATATTAATATAATATTATCAATTTAATATATGTTTTATTTTTTTAATTATAATGATTACATTTAGTTGCTATACACTGATTTGAATATCAATTTAATATATGTTTTATTTTTTTAATTATAAATTTAATTATACTATTTTACATTTAATATTGTAATGCATTGATTTGTAATATAATAGAAAAATAGATTCTCACAATGATACATATAATATTTTGAAAAAATTGTTTAATCCAACGTTGCAAAAAATTTCCATACATAATTTCATAAATCCTTGATCTAGATAACACATACATACATACACACACACACACACTATTTTCTATTAGTTCATAATCGTATTGATATAAAAGTTAAATACGAATGAAAATATTAAATTGAAATTAAGAGTTATGGGGAATAGGAGGAGGAGGAGGAGGAGGGGGTAATATATGTTTTATTTTTTTAATTATAAATTTAATTATACTATTTTACATTTAATGTTGTAATGCATTGATTTGTAATATAATAGAAAAATAGATTTTCACGATGATACATATAATATTTTGAAAAAATTGTTTAATCCAAAGTTGCAAAAAATTTCCATACATAATTTCATAAACCCTTCATCTAGATAACACACACACATACACACACAGACACAATTTTCTATTAGTTCATAATCGTATTCATATAAAAGTTAAATACGAATAAAAATATTAAATTGAAATTAACAGTTATGGTGAGGAGGAGGAGAAGGAGGAGGAGTAGGAGGGGGAGGAGGGGGAGGGAGGGAGGTTTAGTATCATTGATACATCTTTATTACCGGTTCAAAAGGGTTACTAATGGAAACGACGAATTATCGAACGGTTCTACGGAATTGGAAACATCCTCAGGGTGGGTCGGAGGGGTGGGGGGGTATGCTATTCCCAAAGTGGATGAGAGTTGGGTAAGGTTTAAAAGAAAATGAAGCCTGCGAACAAAGGGTTTCTCTGATTAGTGGCACGGTCGAAAAGACAATACGAAATAATGGCTATACTTCGGAACAATGAAAAACACAATAGTGTGCAACCGCTAGAAAGGGAAGTGCCTTTCGAGCAATAACGGAGGCCTTGTAAACAACTGCATGAGAAACAGAGAGAGAGAGAGAGAATACGTATATGTATGTGTATATGTATATGTATGTGTGTGTGCATCACCAATACTACTACTATTTACTGTTGTATTAAGCGCGATGAAGTGCGTGGCCTGTATTGCAGCAGAACATAAACTTTATATGCAAGACTAGTGTGAATTTCTATCCTATCCGTGAATAAACTTTTACGAAAGAAGAAGAAGAAGAAGAAGGGGATGATGGGGTGGAGGAGGGAGAGAGGGAAGGGGAAGAAGGTCATTTAGAAAGCCGAAAATTGTATTATATTTTGTTGATTTTATCTATGATTATTAAGTTGTATAATCGTACCAAATAGGCTGATTAAACATCTTTTCAAAATATAACAGTGCAATTGTATAATAATTGCAATATTAAATACAATTTATAGAATAATCAATTTTATATTTATAAACAAAATGTGTATTTAACTTATGATATTAATAACAAGTGTGAGAATTTGTTATTCGTACAAATTAATATTAATAATAATAATAATAATAATTGAACGAGATATATTTGTGATGCCTATTTTTTGTTTGTTTGTTTGTTATTTTCAACTCGGTTATTTCTTTCATTTTTGAAAAGAATAAAAATCGGAAAGGGGGAGAAATGTCGAAAATCTAAAGAGGGCAAAAAATTGTACAGATTTTGTACGAAACGATCCGTTTACAGCATCCGCGACAGACCGGAAGGCCGCATTGTGCGAACGTGGTAGCCCATAAACCACGTTATTCGGCTGCTTGGCGGATCTCAAGTTATTCGTATGTTAATATATTTCCATGTTTGGCACTATTCCAACCAAGGATTGGCCTCAATACCCCGATATCTTGTCTCACCCAGGCACCCACAGGTTATTTCGATACGATTCACGATCGAATTTAAAATTAAATTTAATCGAGATTTTTAATACTTTTCTTTTTTTTTTTTTTTTTAATTAAAATTATTAGAAAAGAAATGAATCAACGAATGAATTTTCTTATATCACGCGAATACGAAAATTGACGTTTGTTTATCTTTTTTTTTTTTTAAAGTGAAACACAAAAAGAATTAACAAGTAAATGTTTATCTCGAAGAAATTAATTTATATATTCCGAACGATTTTTATTTATTTTAATTTATTTATTTTATTTATTTATTTTGTCTTTAACAAAAAAATAACATTCGATATAAAGTGTTCTCGTGTTATTTATTGAAAAGAAAATTTTTTATTTTTTGTTTTGTTATTTATTTCGAATCGTACGAACATGTGGTAGTATAAAAATTCAAAATTATTCTAAAAATCAGTACCACCCTATATATATGTATTCCGTTAATTTTTATATGTTGTACTTTATATTATTTCATTTAATATTTTTTATGTTAATTTACAATCATTAATAATTTCCATTAGTTTATTTTTCTATTATATTTTACATAATTGCATTTAAATTTTATCTGCAATAATTTTTGGTTTCAACAGGGGATTATTTAAAATTCAATAAATAAATAAATATTAATATTAATATTATTATTATTATTAAATCGATATCTCATTAATGATGTATGATATCGTTTCGTATAATAGTTAAATATTCTTTTTTCGTCCTTTTCCCTTTGGGGTCTCGAAAAATGTACAGAAGGACTGCAATAATAGGTTCAATATTTGTTTCGATCTCGAAAAAGGGATTACCTAACTGTTGAAGAATATTGAGGACGATTTTACGAGCATCTTTTCGAATCCTTGTCTTTTACTTTTTCTTATTTTTTTTTTATCGTTCCTCTTTTATTATTACAATATATAATATTTATCATTGAATTTTAATTATTTAATTTTTATTTTATTTAATTTTTATTATTTAATTTTTATTATTTAATTTTTATTTTATTTAATTTTTATTTTATTTAATTTTTATTTTATTTAATTTTTATTATTTAATTTTTATTTTATTTAATTTTTATTATTTAATTTTTATTATTTAATTTTTATATATATGTGAAGCAAATATAACATTTTTTTATGTATCGATAAAAGTTCAACATTTACATTTGCTATATATTTTTTCTCTTTAGATTCGAATTTATTTAATCAAAAAAAAAAAAAGGGAATAAATTTAAAAACACGCTAGGACAAATGAAATTCTCGGTAAATTTTCTCTGCGAGACGATTATACGCGTTCGTATAAAAGTTAAATATAAATTTGTATTTTAAAAACTAGAAAATGAAAATAATAATAATAATAATAAAGAAGAAGAAGAAGAGGGATGATCTTTTTCGTTTAGTTGGAAATAAGCGTAGCATGCGATTTTCGTAAGGTTTCCAGTAAATTTCTTCAACTCTTCTTATCTGTCGCCGAACAAAATCTTATTACGCGAAAAGTACTTTAAAAAGTTACCCCTCCTCTTCTTTTTCTTTCTTTGTAATAGTAATAGTAATAGGAATACGTGTACTCGTTTAATGGTGGTAGTGGGGGTGGTTGTGGTAGTTCGTGGACACGAAAACTGAGTGAGTTTAAAACTTGGTCAAAAGAGTTCTTTTTCCTTTTTCTTCTTCTTTTTGTTTTAATATTATCCGTGAAATTTTTCGAATGTGCAATTTAACGAACTAAGGAAAATATTTTTTAACGTTTACTTCTATCCTTTCTCTATTTCTCCTTCTTCCTTTACTTTTTTCTTATTTTCTATCCAACGTAAAAGTTTCAATTCCAAGTTTCGAATACTTTCGTTTGGAAAATAACAAAATAGAATGAAATAAATCCATACTATTAAAACAACGAAATATAGGACAAAAGATAATTTGTCGAGATTGAGAAATGAAATGTGAATTGGAAAATAATAATAAAAATAATAATAATAAAATGAAAAATATTTCTATCAAAAAAAAGAACAACAATAATAAAAAAAAAAACTGGTGTGTGTACTTATGTACGCACGTAAGAAGTTATACTTCTTTGCAGTACCAAAACGAACATAACCTCAATAACTTCAATACCCTCAAAAATAACTTAAAAAAAAACTTCAAAGAAAAAAGATAACTTAAAAAAATAAATAATTATTATTATATATAAGAAAGAATAATAAAAAACTGGTGTGTGTACTTATGTACGCACGTAAGAAGTTATACTTCTTTGCAGTACCAAAACGAACATAACCTCAATAACCTCAAAAAAAAACTTCAAAGAAAAAAAATAACTTAAAAAAGAAAATAATTATTATTATATATATATAAGAAAGAATAAAAAAAATATCAAAATATAGATATCAATCAACACTAAATATAAGAGAGATATATCGAATTACTTGACGCGTCAACAGTCATGGCGCGGTTACAGCATTAGTTCTCGTTTCGATCATTTAAGTAAAGCGGCGCTGAGTACGATTAGTATTTGGATGGGTGACCCGCTTGAGAAAAAAGGGGGGAAGAAGAAAAGAAAGACAACTTCATGCCGTATACTTGAAATCGCTTTGCCGCGCATTGTCGTAAATACCGACAAACTTCATGGTGTCGTTTTTCCAGACGCTCGGAACAAAATCCACTCCCCATTACATTTTCCCCAACGCGCCAAAAAAAGTATAACTTCAATAATAAATTGTGTAATAATAAGAAAAAACTCGTTCGATCTATCCTTACATTGTTAAAATTACCAAAATTCATTAACAATTAATTGAAAAAAAAAGAAAATAAAAAAAGAAGAATAGAAAGTTAATTTGACTGATTTTTTACGAATAGGAGAAAATAAATTATTACTCGTTTGTAAAACGGAAAATGTAATGAAATGTAATGAAGTATACGGACAATGCAACAACAACAACAACAACAACAAAATAAAAAAACAAATCAAAAAAGTAGTTGTTGGTAGTTTTGAATAAATGAACACTATCTATTCAAACGAATAATTTAGTAGAAACGAAAGACACTAACCGAGTAGAATGAGTTTGGGTTACACATAGTAGGTTGGTATACTTGAAACATTGTAACGACCAATTAGTTTGGTATGTTACGAACACTCGAAAAGTGAAATAGAGAGATAAAAAGAGAGAGAAAAGAAAGAAAGAGAGAGAAAGAGAGAGAGAGAGAGAGAGTGATTTTCTAGTAAATTAATTTTCATTAATTACGATATCTCGGTCTGTAATTAAGTACGTCGTTAAATGACAATAATATTTCTGTCACGTTGAAAATTGCTCACAAAAGTCATCCTCCACCCTCCCTCCCTCTCTCCCACCCCCCAACCCGTATATTTGTCGTTACGAAAACGTCGATTCAGGTGTTTACTATAGAACATTTTATCGCGACGAAAAACCCCGTTTCTCCCTTGCCCCCTTCCCCCTCCCCTCCACCCCCACCCCACCATCCCACCCCCGTGAACCGCTTATTGTCGTCCCAGTTGGAAACTATCCAAGATATATTTTTTAGTGTCCTAGACAGAAAATTTACAACGAATTTCGTCTCTGTATAACGTATATATATTTTTATGTATATGTGTGTATATGTATGTGTACGTGCGTTAAATAAAATACCAAGCGTTTCTCGGTTTTACGTTGCATTCGTATCGCCGTTGTACTCCAAAACTATGAATCAAGTCGAATAAATTTTGGTCGTAGTTGTTGTTGTCGTTGTTGGTCGATTTTTTTTTTTTTTTGGTTAATTTTATGGTAAATGAAATAACTCGTGTGTAGGGAATTTTTCATGATTTTTGAACGCTTTAATCGCATATATCATTTTTAATATACGGGGGAAGCTTAGGAGAAAACAAAAAAGATATTTAGAAGTAGAAGAAGAAGAAGAAGAAGAAGAAGAAGAAGAAGTGTATAAAGTTTTGGGGAGACTATGACAAATGAAACAAGATTTAGTGACATTTTAAAATAATAGCACTAGCGTATCCTTCATTCTTTTCTTCCAAGAAAAAACAAAGAAAAAAGAAAGAAAAAGGGAAAGGTAGTCTTTTGGTAGACGACTGTAAGCGAACGGGGTGAGTTAAAAGTAAGCCCCGCAGCCAACTAAAAGTAAAAGGGAGAAAGAAGGGAAGAAAACAACTCAAAAGTGAGTAGTAGAAGTAGTATCCTTGCGAAAAATATAAAAAAAATAAAAAAAAAAAAAAAAATAATAAACAAGACAAAGAAATAAACGGGGAAGAATCCAGGTCGGAAAAATTCGTCATCCTGCCGACAGGACGAAGGATTACGAAATTGTTGATGGCGGTAGTGATGATGGTGGTTTGTTTCCGACCTGTGTCGTAAAAGTTATGCGCCTGGAAATAAACACGAAGCTAGTGTTTGAATATTTCTCTTTAATAATAATAAAAACAACAACAAAAACAACAACAACAATAACAGTAACGCTATTTACTTATTTTTTGTACTATTATTTTTTATACTATATTACTTATTTTTTTTACTATATTATTGTATTTGATAGTTACTTTACTTTTATTATTTACTTATTACTTGATAATACTATTAGATACACTATATAATATAATATAATATAATATATTTATTATAGTATTATATAGTGTTATATAGTATTATATAGTATTATATTGTATTATATAGTATTATATAGTATTATACAGTATTATATTAATATAATATATTTATTATAGTATTATATAGTATTA
>QUOG01000024.1:1130249-1140312 GCA_010416905.1 Polistes dorsalis | reverse complement strand
GTGTTGTATAATATTACCTTAAAAACTTACACACACACACACACACATATTTATTAATTTTTATTTAATAATATAAATTTGCCTATTGTGTTGTATAATATTACCTTAAAAACTTACATACACACACACACACACACACACACACATATATATATATATATATTTTTTTATTTCTATTTTATATTGTTTATCTATCTACATTTCTGTCTGTCTGTCTGTATGTCTGTTTGTCTATATTTATCTTACCTACCCTTTTACTCGTCTAGTTGCGACAAGTTCATGACTCTTCCTATCGTTTTCTCGTATGACGTTAAATGCATTTACTATGATATGATAAAACAAACCCCTGTGCAAGACGTTTCCCATTACGAACGAGTACATACATACATACATACATACATACATACATACATACGTGTAATTTTGTCTTTTAACATTGAATCTCAATGTATATATAATTATCAAACTTTTGATTATCCAAAAGTATTATAGGAAGATTAGAAAAATTCATTTAAGTATTCAAAGAGAAAAAAAAATCTAATAATATTTTGAATCAATAATATACATACGAAAATATCGTTTGAAAAATAAAAATAAATATCATTTTTCATAATATATTCTTGATCGATTAATAATATTGATATTAAAGAGTTTCACGTTAAATATTTGTTTCCGAATGTAACATCGACAAATTATAGAAAATATTGTGGGATGCGAGCACCCCCAAGTCAAACTTAGGTAGGCATTCGTGAGGAAATTGTACGATGGGCCCTGGATAGCTCAATTGGTTAAAGTGCATAAGCAGTTTTCCGGAAAGCGGAAGATCCGGGTTCGAATCCCGGTCCTCCAGTCTGTCCAACGGCCCAATTTTTTCACGAGTCCTACAATATTTTTGATCGAAAATCAAAATTATTGTTCGATATTAAACGAAGGATAAAAATTGGAATTAAAAGAAAAAAAAAAAAAAAATAGGAAAAACTTAATTTTCTCGATAAAATCGTAAAAGTGTGCGCGGCATTTACCGATGTGTCGATTTTACTGTCGAAAATATTCGACGATAAATACATACGTCTATATATATACACATACACATATATATATACACGTGTATATAGAGGAACAAACGTGAAACGGATTAAATCGGAAATTCGCACGAAATATATAAGCCCACATAATTAACGGGCAATCTGTCGCTATTCGCACGTACCTACATATTTGGCATGCGTAGTCGTTTCTCTCCCATCAAAAGGGTCATGTAATTAGGTTCGATCAAATCAGAGATAATTTCCAATTTTGGAACTCCCTTTTCCCTTTCCCTTTCTTCTCCCTTTCTCTCTTTCTAATTCTCTATCATTTTCTCTCACCATCGATTCACGTATCGTAATTTTACTCGTCGAAGTACCATTAAAAAAAAATTCACAGAGAAGAAAAAGAAAAGAAAACTATTGAAACGATAGAGATTCGATAGATAAGATTCAATTTATTCTACAAATAAAATGTTGAGAATATTTCGTAGATTAGATTCAATTTATTCTACAAATAAAATGTTAAGAATTTCGTAGATTAGATTCAAGTGAAATGATGACATACCGTTGCTACTATAAATACATAAATAAATACGTACAAACATATATACATAGTATATATATTATATATACATATATACATGCATACAGTAGTATGCATTCTATTTGAATTCACTCTTTCCTTGCTTGCTTCTCTCTCTCTTTCTCTCTTTCTCTCCTTGTTGGCAATAAATCGAGCTAAAAAGTACGACTTTCGAAAACATTTTCCAAGTTTTCGGTGAGAACTATCTATCCATGTCTTTGTTATCTCAAGAAAATATAGACGTACCTATATACGTATGTACATACATATATACCTATGTACACGTATATATATATGTGTGAGTAAGTAATACGTGTACACCAAAGTATCTTCTGTCGTTGACAACCTAGGAGAAAAAGAGGAGGAGGAGGTGGAAGAGGAGGTGGAGGAGGATGGCTGCCAAGAGGGGTTTTCGCTATACTGAAAACATGCTTCTAGCCATATCCAAGAACCCAAGAACGGGCATGATGGTATGTGGTTCCTTTCATAAGGTCATACGGGATACTGAATACGTCGGAAATAAATTGATAACACCACTGGGAATGTCAGAAACCGTCTCTTCTATCTGTAAACACATTCGTCTATATATGTTCCATCATCTTTCTCTCTTACTCATCCCCATCCTCCCACATTATCTCTCTCTCTCTTACTCTCTCTTATTCACTTACTTTATTTCATTCACTCTTACCTTTTCTCACTGTTTCTCTTACACATTCGTTTATTCTCTTTCTTTCTCACTCACTCAAACACACTATCTCTCTCTCACTCACTCTAATTCATTTTATTTCATTCACTCTTACCTTTTCTCACTCTTTCTCTTACACATTCGTTTATTCTCTTTCTTTCTCACTCACTCACGCACATTATTTTTCTCTCTCTCTCTCTCACTCTAATTCATTTTATTTCATTCGCTGTTACCTTTTCTCACTCTTTCTATAATATATTTATTTATATATATTCTCTCTCTCTCTCACATTTTCTATTTCATTTTCTCTCACCATCTCTCTCTCTCTCTCTCTCTTTCTTTCTCTTTTTTACTCTCTCTCTCTTCCTTATTCTATCTTTTTCTCTTTCTATTACACATTGATTTTATTTTATTCACTCTTACCTTTTCTCACTTTCTCTAACACATTCACTTATGTATTCTCTTTCTTTCTCACTCCATTTTCTTTTTCACTCACTCACACACACTCTCTCTCTCTCTCTCTCTCTCTTTCTTTATCTTTGTGTTTCTCTCTGACACGTTGTAGTATGTATCTATCTATCTCACCGTTAGTCCTTTCGTTGGTATCATACTGAAAGCTACGTTTCATAGTATGTGTGTGTGTGTGTATGTGTGTATGTGTGTGTGTGTGTGTATACCGGCTTTTGAATCCTTCAGACGAGAGTAATCGATCGATATTATGATTCACTATTGAATTTAACGCATAGTTGGTACGATAAAGAACATTATCGATATCGTTATCGAAGGTATTCTTCGGGGACCGCAGGATAATAAAAAAGCAAAAATTATAAAAAAAGAAGGATCTATGAATTTATTATAACTATCCTCGTAAAACGTTCTTTTCTGATCGGTTATTATTTTTTTATGTTCAAAGATTCTTTTAACTTGCAAATTCTTTTCTTTTTTTTCGTTAATAACTCATTTCAATGGTGTATGATTTTTAAATCTTGACAGATCGTAATTATAAATAATATCGTATTGTAGTTGTTAAAAAATTATTAACAATTATTTATACATATCGAGATACTTCAAATGTTATTAATTTAATAATATTAATATTATTAATAATTAAATTAATTGCTTATCACGTCCAAAAATAAAATTATTAATAAATGTATCGTAAATAAGAAATACAAAAAATAAAAAAAAAAATAATGTAAAATTATTAATAAATATATTAAAATTATAAAAAAAATTATAAAATTGTAAAATTACTTAAAATTGTAAAAACGTAAAATTATAAATAAATATATTAAAATTATAAAAAAATTATAAAATTGTAAAATTACTTAAAATTGTAAAAATGTAAAATTATTAATAAATATATTAAAATTATAAAAAAAATTATAAAATTGTAAAATTACTTAAAATTGTAAAAATGTAAAATTATTAATAAATATATTAAAATTATAAAAAAAATTATAAAATAGTAAAATTACTTAAAATTGTAAAAACGTAAAATTATTAATAAATATATTAAAATTATAAAAAAAAATTATAAAATTATTAATAAATATATATTAATAAATAGATTCGATCTTGTTGAACGTTTCATCCCTTTATTGGGAATTCTTCAGCAACTATAAAATATATTACATAACTTTCAAAATACTTAAAAAATTATTACATATATTATTATATACATATACCTAAATAACTATAAAAATTAATAATAATAATAATAATAATATATAAGAAAAAGTATTTATATATAAGAAAAATAAATCAAATCGATCCTCCACGTCTCCTAAATTCCTTTTTTCCCCATTTTTTTATTTTTTGTTTGTTCTTTTCTCTTCTTTCATCCGATCAGAATCACTCGACACGTCGTTTGTGTGTTGGTAAAAATAAAAAAATAAAAAAGAAAAGAAAAAAAAATTGGAATAAAGGTAGAACACGAAGGTAACGGGAAAAGAGGAGGAGGAGGAGGAGGAGGAGGAGGAGGAGGAGTATGAGGTTGGGGGAGGTGGTGAAAGGGGGGAGGAATAGACGAAGTATTGTCCAAAAATAAGTTGGAACGATCGGGGAACGAAAGCGGGTCGGTTGTTTACGGGTCAGCCTTTCGTAGCTTCAAACGAAATCTTTTTATTTTTCTGTCGGACCAAAGCATATGAGAATGAAGTTTGAATTTATGTGTTTTTTTTTTTTGCCGAGCACTTTCTTTTCTTCTATTTTTTTTTCCCCTTTTTCTTAACTGTTTTATTTCACCCCAGCTCTCCCCCCCTCCTCCTCCCCTTCTCCAGTCAAAAGGATAGCCAAGAAAGGATGGAAAAGAATATTCGTTGTTTTTCTTTTTTCCTTTTTTTCCTTATCGATAATATTTCATTCTTTCTGTCATATTTTCTTGTTAAAGAAAAAACGTCTTTTCCTTTTCCCTTTTATTTTTTTTTTTATTCATGATCGATGGGGTTATCCCATTTCTTCGAACTCGCCCCCCCCCCCCCCCCAGTTTCGTTAAAAAAAGTGTCTTTTATTCGATTCGTCGATGAAATTATCGGTGATTCGTTCGATTAGAAATAAATGATTAATACATATAAATGCATTGTTTTTTGTTTAATTGTATATAGTGCGATACCCTTATCGAAATAATTGGCCACTAATTAACGTCAACGACTAATCGAATCTTTAATCCGGGTTGACCGATATTTTCATTGTATTTTTTCACGAATACAAATCCAATGGAATTGTTTAATTTTGTGTGTTGGAAAAAAGAACAAAATAATGTGAACAAAATGATTGAATTGTTAAAAAATTATTCGAAGGAGTGATATCAATAATAAAATATTGCAAAACGCTTTATGCATATAATATTTTATTATTTAACAATAAAATGTATTGTTCGTAGTATTGTTCGAAAGATTGAAAAGAAGTTGCATTTGATAAGTGGATGTTCTGAAAAAAAAAAAAAGAAAAATAGGAGACAAATTTATTCTTCCTATTTTTCTTTATTTCTTTCCTTTTATTTTCTCTTTCTTTAATTAATTTTTTGTTACAACAAGAAGGAAGCCTTGCGTAATTCAAAACGTTGAAAATAAACAAGTATATTAATGCACTCTTGCGTGGCATTAATTACCACTTTTCTTTGAATAATTAAATGCGAAAGCTTTTAGTAGAGTAACATGCAAATGTTTCACGAACGTACGAATTTACTATCTCTCGTTTCTCAATTTCTCAATTTTTATAAACATTTCGTCTTTTTCATTAACTAAAATCTCTATGGGTATCATTTCGAATAACTTGTTTAATTGTTAACTAATAATCTCGTCAATTTAATATACGGATAAACTATATTTGTCATATAAGGATCATAATAATTACAACAATATCGTAACATTTATTTTGATGAATTCTCGTTGAAAAAAGTGTATGTCCTTTTTTTGTTTTTCAGGATTTATTAAAACATTCAAATTGATATCAATTTTATCTCATCGAAGTAATAGAATTTTAATCGTACGATAAAACGTTGCGTGTGTGTGATTTTCACGAAAATATTGTTGCATCTACATGCGATATAATAAAAATATTATTATTATTATTATTACTTTTTTTTAAGTAACATCTGATTGGTCGATCTTATATCTTTCGAAACAAATTTTATTATCAATCGTATAAACTTGTAAATCTCTTATAAATCAAAATAAAACGTTTATTATAACAATCAAATTTTCTTCGTAATAAAAATTTCAAAATACTGCATTGCAAACTGTAAAAAAGAAAAAATGAAGAAAACAATTGATTGTTTTAATATCGACAATATGAAGATAAAAATATTTCACTAAAAAAAAACTCGTATATACGAATAAACACATATACATACATATGTATATATATTATATATATATAGAAATGGTATATAAGAAGAAGCGTAATTAATTTCGGAGTGGACCAATAATATGTTTATATTTGTTGTATTGATTGTTTCAAAGTAATGGTACGACTACAAGCTAAAAAACTCGTATATACGAATAAACACATATACATACATATGTACATATATTATATATAAAAATGGTATATAAGAAGAAGCGTAATTAATTTCGGAGTGGACCAATAATATGTTTATATTTGTTGTATTGATTGTTTCAAAGTCATAGTACGACTACAAGCTAAAAAACTCGTATATACGAATAAACACATATACATAAATATGTACATATATTATATATAAAAATGGTATATAAGAAGAAGAGTTATTAATTTCGGAGTGGACCAATAATATGTTTATATTTGTTGTATTGGTTGTTTCAAGTCATGGTACGACTACAAGCTACGATGGGAGCCGAAGGAATATGGCGGGGTTCAAATGTTACACGTACCCTCGGATCACATATGGCGTCCCGACATAGTACTCTACAACAAGTGAGTTAATAAACTATGTTATATACGTTTACATAATATCATCGATTACATATATATATTATAGTTACAACCATTGACATAATATACATAATATAGTAGAATAAGGTATAGCATGTTGCCAAATAATATGGAAATCGATCGTACCATCGTTGTTCTATTATCTCTAATATTTTCAATCATTTTTCAACAATACACACATAATCATATTATATCTTTTCAACTTATATACAAAGAAAAATAAAAGATAATGTGGAAACAATTATTCTAAACGAACGTTGCGATCGATAACCGAACGAATACGAACAACAACAACAACAACGAGAATAATGAAACAAAGCAAAAAAAAAAAAAAAGAAAAAAAAACAGTTATAAACGTCGTATATGCATTAATTGCATTTCGAAGTAGTTGAGAACAATCTATTATATTACACGCTCGCACACGTACACGCATAAAACACATGTTTTTTATCTATATACATATATATATGTAAATCTATACGTAATCCTTAAAACAAATTAATTTCTCTGCTGTGTTTTTTTTTTCTTTCTCTCTTTTTTTTTTCCCTTCTTCTTCTTCTTCTTCTTCTTCTTCTTTCAAAATATCTCTTTCTCTTTGGTTTTGCCTATTTTTCTTTTCTTTTATTTTTTTTTTTTTTCTTCTTATCGAAACGCATCTCGCTGTCATGCAAGACTTTCTTCCAAAAATATTATTCATTTGTTATTAATTATTAATTATAATAAAATTCTTTTTTGAATAATTTCATTCTAATTGTACAAGACAAAATATTTATTACAAAAATAATATATTTCAATCGTAGTTATGAACGATATGCGAGATGCGATAATATTGCATTTATTGGGCGTGATTGGTTTGCCCTTCGGATTTCTTTTGTTTTTTGCTCGAGAAAAAAAAAGAAAAGAAATGCCAACGAGAAAAAAAGAAAAAAAAAAAACCAAAAAAAAATAGAACCAGACGAAGCCCTCCCCCTTTTCGAAAAAAAAAAACGAAATAAGAAAAAATGAACCCCTGTAGTTATCTCGTATTAGATTATTATTCATATCGCATGAAACATGGGCGCTGCGGTGAATATTTATTATACTACACATATACATATATATTTATATATATACATATATAAAATATATATTTATATATATATATATTACAAAAATTATAAGAATATATTGATTTTAAATTCGCCTTGTTTTTTTCATCGATAAATTACGGAATATATATATGCATTATATATTCGTATGGATTCAGCGAATTTAAAAGAAAAAAAAAACATAAAAAAAGAAGTGAAAAAAAAAAAATAAGAAAAATTACGAAACAAATCTATCGACAGCGTACGGAGTCGAGAGTGAGTATGAATTTTTTTAAAGGACGATCAATCGACTAATGACATCATAAAAGTGAAAATAATAAAAATATTAACGAGGTAAAT
The DNA here is from genome assembly GCA_010416905.1 of Polistes dorsalis. Classification (NCBI taxonomy): domain Eukaryota; kingdom Metazoa; phylum Arthropoda; class Insecta; order Hymenoptera; family Vespidae; genus Polistes; species Polistes dorsalis. Next base: position 1,132,176 of record QUOG01000024.1, on the reverse strand, counting down.
ATGTATGATAATGAAATAAAATAAGTGAATATAATAAGATAATATATCGAAGTGTGAATTTAAATCAAATTAATATCAAGGGAAGTAAATATCACGAAACAAGGCTCTTATTTCCGATCGATAAAAAAATAAATCGTAGAGTAGCAAAAGGACGAGATTAATTTTTGAGATTGTTTTTTTTTTTATCAAATGAAAAATAAATCTCTCTTCGCATTATTCTAATTCTTCATTATTTCATTTCTCGCGGTTTTTTTTTATTAATCTTTCACTTACGTTTTTCTAATTTCTTTATTTTATTTTCATTAGTGAAATTATTTGTAATTCATTATTAAGTTATTCTTTAATTCAATAGTTAAAATATTAGATAACTTTAAATTCCAAAATTTATTGAAATCTTATAATATTAAATTGAATTGTTTATTATTTCAATGGACAAAAACAATTAAAACAAATCAAATTAGAAAACAATTTAAATCATGTTTTCTAATTTAACCATTAATCATTTTGTTTCGTTAATACCAAAGAAATAAAACTTTTAACTAACTTTAACTTAAAAATGCGAATAAAAAAACAGATACAATAAAATAATATAAATAAATTAAAAAAAAAAATTCCAAAATATTAAATTTGATTCTTACTTTCTCTTTCAAATTCGTCAAAAATTCGTCTGTATTTCTCTTTAAAATCGAGAAATCCCTTTAAATAGAAAACCAAGCGTGAAAGAAAACACTGTTAGCAAATATTTAGAAATGTAGAAATATTCAAACGGTATTTCAACGTATGTAATATATAAGTACATATTTGCATACATAAATGGTATTCAACGTGGGATAAATGTAATATTTGAGAAATCATTTGTAAAGCATCGATTCGGTAAGAATTTTTATACATATTTTCATTGATATTTATTCTCTTCCTTGTATATAAATGTTCTCTTTTCTTTTTTAAAGAAATAATTTTATGCAGCAGACAGCATTAAAAAGTATATATACATAAATACAAATATACTGGATAGATTTACAGTAATCATAATAGAATCAAACTTTTATAGTTTCCAAGTTATACGAGCTAGTTTTATACATGTATGTATATTTATTCTCCAATGTCAGTAGAAAAGACGATTTTATATCGCGTTAATAAAAGTTTATGTTTCTTTTTCTCTCTCTCTGTCTCTGTCTCTGTCTCTTTTTCTTTCTGTATGTGTTTTTCTATCACACGTTTTCATCGTCGTTTCAAAGTAATAAAAGGAAAGAGAAGAATAAAAAGTAAAATGAAGAAAAATCATCCTGAACAACGAATATGTATGACTGATATGAAACAAACTTTTCCAACTACTACATAAATACATATGTTGAAATGTTTGATGGTTCATAAAATGAAAATCATACAAAAAAAAAATAAAATAAAAGAAGAAAAGGAAGAGAAAGAAGAGAAAGAAAGAAAGGAAGAAAGAAAAAGGAATAAAAAAGAATAAAAAAGTTGAAAGGAAAAGCTTTTTAAAGGGACTGTTGGTTTGACTATACTTTTCGTATTTCGGATTGAATATCGATGATACGAGCCAATAAGGTTTGCCATTCGCTAGAAACTTTCTCATTCGAGTTTCGTTCCGATACTTTTATGATACGATATTATATGTAGATAGGTATAGGATATAATGATATATCATTTTTAAGTATATAAACGGAATAAATATTAATATATAATATAAAGTGAAGTAATTTATATAATGTTGATCAGATTAAGATTGAAATTTTGTAAGAAAGATTTGTGTTAGAGTGAATTTTATTTCAAATGTAAATGAAGATAGTTATTGTTATATAATTGTTTTAATTTCTTTTTCATTCAAAGTGTATAACACGTATATACAAACACATTTAAAAATATATATAATATATGTAGTGAAATATTCTTTATAATGTGAACCAAA
>QUOG01000024.1:1115102-1127927 GCA_010416905.1 Polistes dorsalis | reverse complement strand
ATGATTCTACGTATTTTATTTTCTAGAAAAAATTTAATTTTGAAAAATACTATTTAAATTTGTGGTTGTGTGTGATTAATCGGATATTATTTTAATTATATATTAATTGCAAAAAAATCCTACGTATTTCTTTACGAAATTTACTTTCCAAAATATTATTTAAATTTGTGTGATTAATTAATCAAATATTATTTCATAATTAAACTGCTACATAATAATAAATATAATATATTAATCATGAATTTTAAACAGGAAAATAAAAGATTGTACATTTTCAATGATATAAATAACATTAAAAATATTACAAATTACTAATACATAAATACATACAAGTATACGTATATGCTCACACAGAAAATACACGTAAATGAAAAATTACTTGACACATTCTACAGAGTTAATTAACCTGTGGAAGAGTAGTTTTTCTTTTTTTTTTATACCTTGTCAAGGAATATAAAGAACATCTATCTATATACGAAAGGTACCATAGAAATACACACGTACACACACACACACATACATTCTTTGTAGATATTTCTAATAACAGTGGGTCAACGTATAGAAATCAACGTCATCTCGGAATAGTCGAAGGCTAACGGTACTTCGTTTAATAGCGTTCATTACACCTTTGGAATTTTCTTGCATGCATTAACGTGATGAAAAATCCCAACCTTCGAGCCCCTTAATACTAAACCCTACCTAACCCTTTTTTCTTACTACTCCTAGCTTCTTTTCTTTTATATTTTTCTTTAGCTCTTTCTTTCCCAAGGAACCCCCCCCCTCCCCCCACCACCACCACACGAGGGGTTCCTCTTGCTCGATTAAACATCTTACAATCTAAGGAGGTTAAACAAAAAAATAAATAAAAATGCGAAAATAAGGTGAATCGAAACCTGGTAGGCAGACCTTCGACAATAACCGTGGATGCTGACAATTCAATTCGATCATAATTGTTTTCAACAAATAAAATCTAATGTTGGAAATCGTATTCGCTCATTGGATGCTTTTTTATTTTCTTTTTTTTTTTTTATATATCCACGGTTCATTCGTTTCTTAATTAAATACGATTATACTTGACTGGGAAACGGGTATCCAATTGTGATCGCACATTTTCTTTCTCGTTCGTTCCCTTTTTTTTTCTTTTCTTTCTCGAAACGAAAGCGAAAACCAAAACGGAACAAATAGAAATCGTATTCACCTGTTAAATTAAAATAATACAAAAAAAAAAATAAGCTAATTTGTAATTGAACTTTACTTTACGTATTATAATTTTTATATGATTTATAACACAAATTTATTTAAAGAAATCGTATTCGCCAGTTAAATTAAAATAATAACAAAAAAAAATAAAAAAATTCGTAATTGAACACTTTAAGTATTATAATTTTAATATGATTTATAACACAAATTTATTTAAAGAAATTGTATTCACCTGTTAAATTAAAATAATACAGAAAAAAAAAATAAACCAATTCGTAATTGAACACTTTACGTATTATAATTTTAATATGATTTATAACACAAATTTATTTAAAGAAATTGTATTCACCTGTTAAATTAAAATAATAACAAAAAAAAAAATAAACCAATTCGTAATTGAACTTCACTTTACGTATTATAATTTTAGTATGATTTATAACACAAATTTATTTAAATAAATCATATTCACCTGTTAAATTAAAATAATACAGAAAAAAAGAAATAAACCAATTCGTAATTGAACACTTTAAGTATTATAATTTTTATATGATTTATAACACAAATTTATTTAAAGAAATCGTATTTACCTGTTAAATTAAAATAATACAAAAAAAAATAAACCAATTCGTAATTGAACTTCACTTTACGTATTATAATTTTAATATGATTTATAACACAAATATATTTAAATCATTTAAATAACTATTTTATTTCTGATTCTACTTAAACAAAATTTCAATTACATAATACGGTTTTTAGTAAGAAAAAAAAACAATATTATTAAGCACGCATAAGTTATCCAAACAACGAACGTATTAAAAACAAACTCGAGGAACAATCTTGCTTCTATAGTTTTTACTTTGGAAAAAAACAAAAAATATAAAAACAAAAACTATGTAGAACAAATCGGTAGTAGGTTGATTAAGTTTTAGTAGGAGTGTCGTTTACGAGTTTGAGATTGTTTCGTGTTTATATCAGTTCGGAATATGAAACGTTATTTTCTGCTTATACACCATATATGTATATATATGGTGTTATGTGATATGAGAAAAGAGAATGAAATTTTATTGATCGGTAAGGTGTACAAAATACTTCCAAACCTAACGCATATCGTATGGTAACTTATAGTGTTTCGAAACTAGCTTTACTTACTCACACATACACAAAACACACATACATTCTATCTCTCTCTCTCTCTCTTTCTCACTCACTCTTGTTATCTATCGAACTTTTAACCGATACGATGCATACGAAATAGACGTTGAACGTTTATATTACGTCTGTAAAAAAAAGAAAAGAAAATAAAAAAATAAAAAAAAAAAGTTTCTCCATAAATATTTGACGATAGAGAGAAGCAAAATATTCTTCGACACGTCGCGAAATGAAAGAGTTTGATCAGTTTTATGGGAAAATATCGTTTTTTATTTCTTTTTCTTTTTCGAATATATATATAATAAAATAAAATAATATAATAATAATAATAAATAATAATAAATAATAATAATAAATAATAATAATAATAAAATAATATATATTATAATATAATATAATCATATAATATAATATAATAAATAAAATATAAAATACTATATTAAATAAAATATAAAATAATATAATAAATAAAATATAAAATAATATAATAAAATAAAATATATATGTATTGTAATAATTATATCTTAATAGTGTAGTTTTATTTAAAAAATTGCATAAAAATGAAAAGAATACTAAAAATAGAACGTTATAATCTTCAATTTTATTTATTAGGTTTATTATTACCTTTATACACATGCGCAACATTCGGAAGAGCATATAAACAACATTTAATAAAAGTAATTTGATAAAGGGACAATGTTTCATTTCAACGCTGGATTTCGAAGAAATGTTTTTCTGAATAGTTCGGGTAAATATTTTTTATACTTATAGCAAGCGGATTTTAATAATTTTTATATTAAATTAAAGTAGACTCTTTTTTCTACGCGTAGAATACTTTGTCGAATTATAAATCGATCTGCAAAGGTTCATAAAATGTCAGAGAATGCAACGCTGTAAATTGTGCATCTTTGCAATTTCTTTGAAAAGTTCGGCTAAATATTTTTTCTACTAATATTGAATAGATTTTAATAATTCCGAAATGAAATCTTGCATTAGGATGAGCATGTTCTTTCATCGGATCAGTTTGAAATATATAAATATAAAAAAAATAAAATATTTTTGTTCAAACGAATTCGTTCGACGATACTTTTGTTTCAAATTTTTGTTCTCACTCCTTCTTTTTATTCTGTCATTAAAAACTTTTGTTGCGAAAGTGTATAGAATTTTGACGGGCTTTTATTTTTAAAGGAACACCCGATAATTTTTTTTTTACAAATATTTCATTGAAACACTAATCGTATTTATTTATGACAAAATATAGGAACGTTGATTAATGATTGACAAAGATTGGACAAATAAAAATAGAAATTTGTGTTTTACCTGTTAAATAAATGAACGAAATGAAAATCTCTTTCAAAGTTTATTATAGGAATAAAAAAAAGAAACAATATATGAAACAATAATTGATATCGAATAGAACGAAAGATAAATGAAATATTGTTATACGATTTGAATTTTGATTTATTCTCTCGTCGAATTGTCGATTGTAAATACTCGTTAGATGTAATATAACGATCCTCTCATAATTTAACACATACATACACACACATACGTACAAATCTAATAACAATAATAATTAATAATAATAATCAAGTATGCGAATACTGACAAATGATTTTCAATACAAATTCGAATAATTTCTCGGTTAGATATTTCGACAAATGATCTTTCATTTTCCCTTCGTATTCCACTGTATTATCTCTTAGTCAACCTTTCTTTTCAAATTTCGTCTCTTGAATTACTCCGAAGAGTATAGTCCAGAAACTGGTAAACACAGTTTAAGCGGAGAGTCTCAAAATCTGAATACGAAACGAGGACAAAACTAGAGAGTAAAGATACTATTACTATTACTACTACTACTACTACTACTACTACTACTACTACTACTATTACTTGCTATCTTCTGAGAATCGTAGGGAATCCCTTTCTGGAGATGTTGCACATAAGTAAACGACGAACATTCACCGGAGTAATACCTCCAAACGTTTAAACAAATACGAGCGTCGATTTAACGTTGGCATCGTCTCTCCAAAGATTAGTTTCGAAACTTAAAGCTCTTCTATATATATATATATATGGTTTACTTACTATCAAACTTAAAGATTTATCCTGTTCGTAATTAAGATAAATAAAACTTCTGAATTATTTTCGATATTAGATTTTGCTAATTGTTTCGGTCAATATATATTTTGTTTGTTATGTTTTTTTTGAAGTTATACTTCTTTTGGCGCGTTGGGGAAAATGTAATGGGGAGTGGATTTTGTTCCGAGTGTCTGGGAAAACGACACCATGAAGTTTGTCGGTATTTACGACGCGCGGCAAAGCGATTTCAAGTATACGGCATGAAGTTGTCTTTTCTTCTTCCCCTTTTTTTCTCAAGCGGGTCACCCATCCAAATACTAATCGTACTCAGCGCCGCTTTACTTAAGTGATCGAAGCGAGAACTAATGCTGTAACCGCGCCATGACTGTTGACGCGTGAAATAATTCGATATATCTCTCTTATATTTATTGTGGACTGATATCTATATTTTGATATTTTCTTTTTCTTTTTTTTATTCTTTCTTATATATATATATATAATAATAATTATTTTCTTTTTTAAGTTATTTTTTTTCTTTGTAGTTTTTTTTTGAAGTTATTTTTGAGGTTATTGAAGTTATTGAGGTTATGTTCGTTTTGGTACGGCAAAGAAGTATAACTTCTTACGTGTGTACATAAGTGCACACACCAGTTTTTTTAAGTTATTTTTTTTCTTTGAAGTTTTTTTTTGAAGTTATTTTTGAGGTTATTGAGGTTATTGAGGTTATGTTCGTTTTGGTACGGCAAAGAAGTATAACTTCTTACGTGCGTACATAAGTACACACAAAAGTTTTTTTTTAAACGAAATATAAAAAGTATTGTAGAAATAAATGAATCGTGATTGTGTACGTGTAACAATTGGTATAGTTACAAGTTATCTAGGATAATGATTTTATTATATATATGAAATAATATTTAATTGATAATGTACAATGGAATATTATTTGTATGTACTAGAATAAACGATATTCACATGAACGTATTTTACATGAATTAATTAATATAATAAAATATTATTTGTTCATATATATTTATATATTGTTTGTATCATCGATTACAGGACAATCCATTAATATCATTTTTATTTTCATTCAAAGATCTATGATATATTTTTTTTTAATTAATATGAACAAACTTTTGGATTATTTTTTAATAATACAATTTTTCTATTTACAAAACAGTACAAATTTTTTTTTTCATATTTATTACGTACCTACTTCTTAACATTTATATTAGTGTTACACATTGTACATTCAACATACAATTCAAAGATCTATGATATATCGTTTTTCTTATATTTTTTTTAATTAACATGAACAAACTTTTGTATTATTGTTTAATAATACAATTTTTCTATTTACAAAACAGTAAAAATTTTTTTTTTCATATTTAATACGTACCTACTTTTTAACATTTGTATTAGTGTTACATACATTTTACATACTTATTTTATACAATATATATAATTGAAGATAGAAATGAATTGGCAAGTAAAGAATTACGTTTGATACAATTATTGATTGCTTGACGTACGTGGGTACGTGTCGAAAGCTTTATGAAGAGGATCAATGAAATTTCGTTGACGAAACGGGATTGGGTTGAATCAAGTAGCCCATTTCCAAGAATGATTCTGTGAATTCATGTTAGAAATATTGAAATAATAATACCTTCTTTATCAATCAACCTTGATATCTTTTTCGAGCCAATTCGAACGAGATTTATGTGTGCTAAGTATAATAGAATCGATTATCTCTATCATTTGTTTCTTTTTAACATAAAAACCGCGTTAATATATTTCGATAAACATTCGTAAAATGAAAATGTAATTACGTATAGTAAATTTTATCGTTTGGGTGAGTGGGAGGGGGGAAAGGTGGAAATACATAATATGTACAAGGTTATATATATTTTCTCTTTCTCGTGTTTTATGTTCTCTTTGGATGGACCTACGTTGGAGAGGGAGGAAAGAGTGGAGAGGGTGAAGTTAGGGGGAGGGGGAGGGGGATGATCGCATCCCAAGCGTGGAAAATAAACGAGGGAACAGTTTCGTAGTCGCCAGGTAATTGCTAGCACCGCGCGATAAATTTATAACGTAGGAAACTCCCTGCTATGATATTTACGAAGTTTTGTATGTGTATTATATATATATATTTAGTATAGTAGTTATTCCAGCACTTTCATAAACGTATTTTCTTCATTTGCAATATCTGCATATATAATGGGTATACGTATCACGAAAATTAGCTTGACCAGTAAATATTCTCAACTGCTAGTAATAAACCGGTAGCTTCAAACAAATTAGAAAAACAAAACAAGAAGAAAATAATAAAAAAAAACACGAATAGATTAATTTTCGATTATTTTCTTATAATTTCATATCGTAAACATATATTTTAATCATTTTTGATAAGTGTCGAATACTTTTCTTTTTGTATTACTTAAAGGGTTTATTATAATAACAATTCGTGTATGGTGTTAATATTATTTCTTTATTTCTTTTACAAAAATAATATGTTTAATATATAATTAATTTCAAAATTATAAATAAATGTATAATACACAATCAAGTTATTAACGTTCTCATTATTATTATTTGAAATTTTTTGAACCTATAATCAAATCTTCCAAAAAAAAAAAAAACAAGAGATTTATTTGATAAAAGACAAAAATACATCGAGATAATATCATTCATAATATTATCGATTATCGAACACGCCAAATGTCATTTGAAATATATTTTTAGATAGTTCCCAAGTGTGTTCGGTTGATAAGAAAAAGGGGGAACAAAATATAGGGATGAAAGAAATTCGTGAGATTAAACGTCCCTTTCGTAAAGTTACGAGGTCATTAACCAACCTCGTTTACGAGTGGTTCCAATTAAAAAAAGAATATTTTTAAAAATAGAAGAAACAAAAATATGGCTAACATCGACGAAAATGAAAATGTTATTGTAATTCGTAACCTAAAAGATTCGGCTGATTTGTTGCCACGCATAGAATTACTTCGCAATGTTTTAAAACAATTACGAAGGACCCTTCGTCAGGAAAGGGAAAATCTTAATAATGAAATGAATTATTTGATTGAATCAATGGGAAATGTTAAAACTAAACATATTTCTTTGGATAACGAACATAACCTATTTTCCAAATTTGGTACACGTTTTTCATTTTTATACTTCTAGTTGTTTGTCAACGAGATTAAACATGATTTGTCCACTTTTTTTTCTTTTTTTTTTTTAGATAATCTTCGTTACAATAATCGTGGTAATGGTTGCAAACCTACGAAATATCCTCTCGAAGTTTTACACTTTAGGAACGGAAATGGCGTGAGTTTAAATTTCGTTGAAAAATATATTCTTTTAGTTCGTATATCAAAAGTATTTCATAACTTTTATCGATATTTTCTTTTTTTTAATGTAAATAATATACGAATAAATAATATTTTTAATTTAATGATGTAATAGGTGGCAGGGGTGGGGGAGGGGAACACGTAATATTAAATACATTTTCGTAATAAATTATTGTATTGAAAATGTCAGTAATATGATTGTCCAATTTATTTTCTAATTATTATACAATATATCGAATAATAGAAATATTGGTTTAAATAAGTAAGATAAATTATTTCAAAATTTAATTGTATTATTAATAGTTGAAATATTTACGCCATTTTTGGTTTCGTTTTTAATAGAATTCATTTATTAATGTTAATTTATTTAACACGTTTCCGTGCCACGGAACAATTATTCCAATTAGTCGAAACAAAAATTACTTCAAACAAAACCGTGTTAATATAAAATAAATCATTTCGAGTGTTTTAATTACAACATATTGAATTTCACATCTGTAGAATAATTATATTACAAAAAAACATTTAATTACGTGTTGAGAAATAAACATTTATAGAACAAGTAATAACCATATTGCAAAAAAAAACATTAAATTACACGTTGAATGAACAATTGATACTGACTGAATGAATTAACATTCGAATTTAACATTTGTAGGAGTAATTATTACACTAGTTTACACAATTTACCTTTATATCTGTTAAAGTGAATTGTATGATTGATAATGTTCCACTTAAGACCTGTTTTTGTCAAACCTAACCTCAAAAAAATGTGCGTTGCAGCTCGAATTATTTTGTTTTTGATTTTTATCATTTATGAATATTTATTAATCGATCAAATTTTATCAGACAACAGAGATGTACTGTAAATTAGTGTTATTTTTAAATAAAAAAAAACATTATGTATTTATATACAATTAGGATAGCTGTTCAAATGGGAATAATGAAAGGTTAGATGAAAGCAATTTATATCAAAGAAGAGTTGACCGATTACGCGAAGAATTGGACTCGTACGATGAATCATGTCGTTCTATGTCTATGTCAAGTTTTTACAAGCAAAAGATTCACGATCTTGAAAGAGACTGTTGCGCAGGATTGAACAAAGTCAGAGACGGGTTCGTCGAGTCCCTTCAGGCATTTGAAAATACACTTGAGTTTATTCGCTTGAAGGAATTTACGAAGAAAACGTCAAACGGGGATGGATCCAGTCTGCTAGAGAATTTTGTGAATGGAAGGCGTAAGGAAAATAAGTTTGATGGTGTACGTCAACGTGCCAAGTGGCAGACATTGTCGAACGACGTCGAAAAGCAACCACCCTATAGAACCAAGTAAGATCACTTGCTTCTACCCCTCTACCCCTTCCCCGTCTACCTTTCAACCCTTTTTCTTTTATTTTTTATTATATACGTTGTATTTTATATATTATTTTATGTTTGTATTTATTTTATGGGTTTTTATTTTGTAGTAATGTGTTTTATATTATATATTTTATTATTTTATATTAATATCGTATATTCTATTACATTTTATTTATTAAATAATAATAATTATAAATAATAATAATAATAAATAAATTAATAAAAATTTATTAAATAATAAATAATAATAAATTATTTATTAAATAATAATAAATTAATAATAATAAATAATTAAATAATAATAATAAATAATAATAATAAAATGGTTGGTTGATTTATTTTATAAATAATTTTATTTATTTTATAAATAAATCAACCAACCACCAATGATGAGCAGATTTTATTATAGTAATTCATATTCAAATTTAAATAGAAAATACTCTCCCATTTTTCTTCTTCCTTTTTATTTATTTTTTTTTTTGATAAGATCCTTAAATTTATTCTTTCATCCCTTCTTTTTCTTCTCGAACCACCTCTTATCCTCCTTTTTTCCTTTTCTATTTTGTTGTTGTTGTTGCAATAACACCCAGCTAGCTCTCTCTCTCTCTTCGAGCACTTACTTTTTTAAAGTATAATATATAACTTACCACTCGAGAATAGACGGGTTTGTTCTACGAAAAAAAAATAAATAATAGAAGAAAAACCACTTGATGTCTTACTACAATGCATCGTTTCAAAAGAAAATGCTTTCTATTATCCGAGAAACCTTTTATTACTCTTCTCACATTTCTTTCACTTTACTTTCATATTTTCATATAATAAATGTTTCAATCTATTTATAATAATAGTAGGTTTTTTTCTTCAGAATTACATATTGATTATTTATTAAAAATATTAAAATATTCATCACGCAAATTAGAAAAATAAAAACAAACGAACAACGACAAGAAAAATATTGTAAAACGACGAATAGGGGTTTTCTTCTTCTTTTTTTTATTTTTTTTTTTATTTTCAGGATTATATTCCTCAATATAAAAGCATAAAATATGAATGTAGGAATGGCTTCTTTCCTATATTTGCCTGTCGTATACGCGTCTAACTTTTCAGTTACATTTTGACTATACCCATTTGTCATATAAATGCATATATACATACATATACACATACATATACATACGTACGTACGTAGGATGCATATATCCGAACGAATGAAAAGCGTTCGGAAACATCGAATGGTGCAATGAAATTTGGCTGCTGACGTATCGGGAATTCGTTTGGATATTCCGTAAAAAAAAAAAAGAAAAAAAGGATACGTAAAAATATCGAAGTTCAATTTTTCTATACGGAAAAAAAGCCACACACACACACGCGCACACAGATATTTTTTTATTTGGAAAGTGTCATAAGTCCATTTTAAAATTTCTTTCCTTTTTTTTTTTTGTTGACCTGTAATAACGCGTACGAGTTAAAAACATTATTGTCATAGGAGAAAAAAAAACATTTTATATTTTTTATTTAAATAAATGGACTTAGGTCAATTAAGCGTATTTTTTTTAGGAACTCTTACGTTTATATAAAAATATTTATTTATTTATTTTAGAACTGTAATACAGTGATTATGATTATCGATATATGATCGATATAATTAATTATAATTAATAATAATAATAATATATACGGGGTTTGTGCTACGAATCGATATTTTTCCAGATCTGTCATTATCGGAAACGGGAATCACGGTCGTCTATGGTTGGCACAGATTTGTTCGCAACGTTTCAGTGACAGTGCAATATGCAACTCAGCGATGCATCCTGCATCGAAATTTAACTCGGAAAATACGCATCGTATACTTGGTATCCTAGAAACATCGTCCAATGATTTACGATTTTCTACAAGTTTTACAAACATTTTTCCAATCATTACAAACGCGACACCCGTTATAACGTTTTAATCATGCTACTTTGAACGTTTGTCTTTTCCAAAGTATATTTTTTCTTTTCCTTTTCAATTTATTAAATTTCATTATATTTCTCGCATTTTTTTTTATTACTTTTTTTTTTATATACTCATATCAGTTTTAGTTGAATATATATATATATATATTAATTAATTTTTTTATTTATATTACTTTTTTTATTTATATCACTGTTTTTATATGTATATATGTTTCTTCTATTTGTTATAAATATCGTTGTATTTGTTTTAATATTAAATAATAATTACAAATTGAATTAACTTCGATGCATCATTTCTATCATTTTAATTTAATTATTATTTAAATTAATTTAATTATTATATATTATTATACCATTTTTAATATTTCAATATATATTATTATTATTAATATTTTATTAAATTATTATTCCAACAATATATATATATATATATTTATTGTTGAATAGAAGATAGTTAATAAAAATGAACGATGCATCATTTCTATCACTTTAATTATTATCTCGAATTTAATTTTAATTATTATTTAAATTAATTTAATTATTATATATTATTATACCATTTTTAATATTTCAGTATATTATTATTACTATTAATATTCTATTAAATTATTATTCCAACAATATATATATATATATATACTTATTGTTGAATAGAAGATAGTTAATAAAAATGAATATAATCATATTATTTTTTTTATAGGTTAGTTCGGTACTTTTTTTTCTATTTCTGATAGCATTCAAATACGACTCTTTAAAATACGGTTTATCTTTTGGAATATAATAGAAAAGAAGAATGGGGGGTTGTAAAAGTTCCCCCATTGACTTTTAAAGTTAAAGATTCAAACCTTCCATTCTTTATTTCTTTCTACAACCCTATCATCCTTATTCGTTCCTTCCCATCTTCGTATTTCTTTCGTTCGTTGAACCATCTTTGAAGAAAAAGAAGATGAAGAAGATGAAGATAAAAATGAAGAATATGAGGAAGAAGAAGAAAAAGAAGAAGAAGAAGAGGAAGAAGAAGAAGAAGAAGAAGAAAGCTAGCGAGTGGTTCATAAAAAGGGTGAGGATATACTTCTCTGGTCTTTCAGGACCTTTATTTCCCATAGCATCATGAGGAAAAAGGAAAATAGGTGACGGAAGGAATTCAACGAATATGAATTCTCTCGGTGCACGTTCCGATTCAATAACCGACCTTTCCAACGATCGTTGACTCTTTCAATGGAATGGGGTAAAAGTTAAAGAAAAAGTAAAAGAAAAAATACAAAAATAGAAAGTGTCTGTAATGGATAGCAAAAAAAGAAGAATAAAATAGTAGTTAATGTTGTTTAGTTGATATGAATAATATTCATACATAAAATATTTATTATAAATCTATTTTTCTCTTCTTTCTTATCTATTCAATGAGAAATTGGGTAAAAGTAAAAGAAAATATAGAAAATATCTGTAATAGATAGTAAAAAAACGAAGAATAAAATAGTAGTTAAGGTTGTGTCATTAATATGAATAATATTAATAGATAAAGTATTTTTTATAAATTTATTTTTCTCTTCTTTCTTTTCCATTCAATGAGAAATTGGGTAGAAGTAAAAGAAAATATAGAAAAATAGAAAGTATATGTAATGGATAGTAAAAAGAGAAGAATAAAATAGTAGTTAATGTTGTGTCATTAATATGAATAATATTCATAGATAAAGTATTTTTTATAAATTTATTTTTCTCTTCTCTTTCTCT
>QUOG01000024.1:1097741-1108252 GCA_010416905.1 Polistes dorsalis | reverse complement strand
TTTGTCACACGAAAATTTGTATTAATAAATATAATTTATTATTAAATCTCTGATTAAAATATAATATCTATTTATATTAATATATTAATTATATATTAATATTTATAAATATTAAACAGTTAAAAATATTTTCATCACTAAAAAGGGTTTAATTAATATCGTATTTTATTTTATTACACGAAATTTACGAATGAACGATTTAAAATCGATTAATTTATAAATTGCAATTTGACTTTGAGAATTAGATTTATTATCTTTCATATTTTTTGATAAATTCAAACCATTCGATCATTATCAGACAGGAAAATGATGCGTCTCGAGATAAAGTTGGTTCGTTAATGGGATATCATTATTAGAAAACTTTGTCAATTTACTCGAGAACTTTTTCTCATAAATTTTTGTCCTTCTCTCTCTATGTGGTATACATATACATATATATTATTATTATTATTATTTTTTTTTAAGTTCAGTCATTTTAACAGGGAGATAATTTTCATAGTGTACGATAAGGGATTTTAACATTATTTTACGAAATTAAACTAGATTTTATGGAATTTATCTTCTTATAACCCTGTTATATAAAGACACCGTATAAATTATGATTATCTCGAATATATAGATGTCTGTATGAGTATACGAATGGTAGATATATTTATATATGTGTGTGTGTGGGTATGTGTGTGTACCATATAGTATTGGATCGATCAAAATAATCAGCTTTTGAAATAATCCCTGGCTGACTACCATTTTCGTACTACCAGTGTACGAAAATTGTTATAATCTTCCTATCGAAACCATATCAATTGGATTTAACGATGATTGGTCACACCTTGTTATTCCCTTATTTTACGTTGAGATTATTTAATATTAATTTTAACGAATAGTTTATATAAAGTAATTGAAAAATAATTAATAATTATTATTTCGAGTGTTTATTAAATTTTCATTGAGATTAATTAAATAATAATTATAATTAATTAAACGGATTTTTGTTTTTTTTTTTTTGCTTTTTTTTTCGATTAAATAATACGTATTAAAGTTAATTTAAGAATATTGTACATGCAACGTGAAATATTTCACGACAGGGTTGTTCGTATATTTTAAGAAATATATTCGGAAAGTAGGAAAAAGATTGAAATAATGTAAAAAGCAAATGAAAGAAAATAAAAGAGAGGGATGGTAAAGAAGGGAAGAGAAAAAATAAATGAAAAAAAATAGAAAGAGAGAGAGAGAGAGAGATAGGGAAAGAAATAAAGAAAGAAAGAGAAAAGGTAAAAAGGGTGGGTCTCGGTGGTTAAGTGGAATTGAAGTTCAGACTGCTGATGAAAACGACTTGCGAGATCTAGGAGAATCCTCCGGCACTCCTTGCCAATAGTTTCCTTCTTTTTTAATCTCCGATGGTCTAAGCTTTAAAGGAGATAGCTACTAAAGAAACTACCTAAATGTGTATCTCCAATTTTTGTTGTTGTTGTTTTGTCTAAATTTCTTATCATTTGAGACTCTATAATTTACGTTGAAAAAAAAAGAAATATTGTTTTGGGTTCATTCGTTTTAATTATTTTGTCAAATAAAAAAAATGGATCAATTGTAATTATTTTAGGGGGTTTCTTATCAAAATTTAATATTTTTATTCAAATATATAATTAAAAAATGTTTAATTTAAATTTTATGTTAGCAAATTGTTGAATTAATTATTATAATTGTAAGAAGAGTTCAGAAATCAATCCTAAATGTAAACTTTGTAATTGCATTCGTGAGAAGCTGGATAGCTCAATGGTTAAAGAGCATAAGTAGTCGCCCGGAAAGCGAAAGAATCCGGGTTCGAATCCCGGTCGGTCCAACGACACATTTTTTTCACGAATCTTACATATATATTATATTCAAAATAGAAAATCTATATATATATATTATAGTCAGAAATGTAAGTATTGTATTAAATATAATATAATATATATTTTATATAATAAATATGTAATATATATTATACCAAAGAACACAACATACATTTCTGACACAGAAGTAAAACAAGAATGATGAGGTAGATATAAAAGTAATTGAACAACAGAAAAATATTTTTAAAAAATATACAAGTTATTTAATACAAAAATATGTAAGTATTGTGTTGGGTACAATATAATATATTATATAATAAATATGTAATATATATTATACCCAAGAACACAACATACATTTCTGACACAGAAGTAAAACAAAAACGATGAGGTAGATGTAAAAGTAATTGAACAACAGAAAAATATTTAAAAAAGATATACAAGTTATTTAATACAAAAATATATAAGTACTATGTTGGGTACAATATAATATATTATATAATAAATATTTAATATATATATTATATACAAAAATACTTACATTTCTAACAAGAACAATGAAATAAATCTAAGAACAACAGAAAAATATTTGTAAATAACATTCAAAAACAAATATATATAACATAAACTATACTTAAATTAGATATTAACTATTAAATTATAAATACCCATCATTTATTAAAAAATACACCAATACTAAATCCCAAATATTTAATAATAAACAAACCAAACAAAAATAAAGTACATTAATCTCCCCCATTAATTTCGAATAAAGCAAAATAATTCGTCAAACGTTTCTGACAATTTTTCGATTATCTATTTACCGATATAACAGATCGTTTGTTTGTTTCTTTTTTTTACTTTCCTTGTCGAAGACGCATTGTTTCATCTAAAGAGAAAAACAAAAAAAGACGAAAATAGAAAGGGGTAGTAACAACCCCGTGATAGAAGACGTGAACGACGATAATGCCACTGTTTCGATTCCCCAGTGAAATATATCGATTGACCAGGCTTTCGAGGACTATAATAGAAGACCGTTTCGTTGCTTCGTGAGAACTAGATGGGATTGAAAAACAAAAAAAAAGGAAAAATAAAAGATAGAAAGAGAGAAAGAGAGAAAGAGTAAGCAAGCAAGACAGCGAAGAGCAATTTTTCATTTCATTTCTCCCGATGCTACGAAGTAGTTGATTATTTCATGAGTATCATCCTTCTTCCTATCTTTCTATTTACATTTGCGTATATATGTATAGGTATATGTATATATATACAGAAATGTACAGTCAATGTACAAAGATTGGTTACTGTATACTTTGAGCATATTTTTTTCATACATTGTCCGATCAATTTACAAATACGTAATATATATCATAAAATGTCCTAATGGGTTTTGGTTGATCAATAAAATGTGCATCAGGTTTGTTTATGGGGGAAAAGTGAAGGGAAGTGTTGTTCAGTTCGTTTAAGTTAAAAACGAATAGTAAAAATTACAAAATTTCTAATTTTTAAAATATGTTTCAGAGTGAGGTGTGTTTATAGCATTGAGGGAAAGGGTGTGGGGGGGGGGAGATTCTTAACAGTATATATATTAATAATAATTATTAATATTATTACATATTACGTGAATATTTTTGAGGTTATTTTCTTGTTTTAAAGTTTTGTCAGATTGAGAAAATTTAATTGAAAATAAAATATGAAAAATTCATTTAATAATTTTAATGCAATTATGTAATAACATGATTATTGTTATTATTATTATTATTATTATTCACGAATTGGATTGATAGAATTTGAATAACAGGAATACGTTTTCATGATAGAAAACGCATATAATCTCGTATAATTATCGGCTGAGACTAAATACGTGCTAAGTAAATGAATATTCGGGCGGTTTATAGACGTCGTTGGTAAATATTTGAAGAACTCTATATACCTGTAATAATACGCTATTCTCCCTAAGACTAAAGAGAGTAAACTTCCAGTTGAATTTTCTTAACGTTTAGCTTACTTAGTATTCAAACTTCGAATGAAGAAATTTAATTTACGAGCAAAACTTTCATTCAAAAGTGAATATAATATTATATTATTACTTAGAAACTTCATAATAATATAATATAATATATTAATTTAATTGATTATAACGAATAGAGGAATAGAGGGTTGAGGGAGGGGGGAGGGGGGGATTGAAAAATTAATACGAAAGAAATACGAAGAGAACAAAAATTAATATTGAAAAGAACCAAACGAAAAAAAAGTAAGATCGAAACGTCTTTTTTTTTCTCGATCGAAACAAGAGCCTTTTATCGTTTAAATAATAATGTTAATAATAATAATGATGATATTAGATTGATTCGAAATAATATATCAATCTCGACTCTAATCGCTCGTCCTTTTTTTTCTCCACGAACGTCGAAATTTATTTGTAAAAAAAAAATAAGAAAAAGATTTTCTTCTCGCCAAGTAAATGAGAGAATGAAAGAATGAGAGAATGAGAGAGAAAGAGAGAGAGAGAGAGAGAGAGAAAACAAAATAAAACATTCTTATCTATTGTATTAAAAAAAAAAAAAAAAAAAAGAAAAAGAAAAGAAGACTTCCTAAAAAAGATGAAAAAAAAGGAAAAGAAAAAAAAACACGCGCATAATAACATCGAACAAAATTTAAGGGTGGCGTGTGCTCTGTTGTTTAAGAAAACTCAATGAGAAAACTCTGAAGCGAGAAAACATAACACGCACAGAGTTACACGTGTGTATGTGTATGCGTTTGTGAAAAGGCACGATGTGATGAGAGAGAGAGAGAGAGAGAGAGAGAGAGAGAAAGTATTTTTATGCATGTGTGTGTGCAAGAGAGAAAGAAAGAAACAAAGAAAGTGAAGAAGAAATGGAGAAAAAGAAAAGAATAAAAATTCGCAATGTAACAATAATAATAATAATTATATAATACATTATATAATAATATTTTTAATTGTATAATAATATAATTATTATTATTATTGTTATAAAAAAAAAAAACAAGGGATCAATGATGAAAAGTAAAATAAGATAAAATATTATGGAGAGAAATTTTGATAAAAGTAATATTCAAAAAAAGAAGGAAGAAAAAAGAAAGAACCAAAGACAAGAAAAGAAAAGTAAGAAAAAAATAGTGAGATATTAAAATAATAATTGAATATAAAAAGAAAATATATATACAAAAATAAATAAATAATAAGAAAGTATATTGAAGGATTATAATAAATGTAAATCCTCGTGTTGTTATATTTTATTCAAATATATCGTCAACTTAACGATAATTTATTTTTCAAAATTAAAATCAAATAAAAACACGGCTGTATGTGTACTTATGTAAGCACGTGAGAAGTTATACTTCTTTGGCGTAACAAAACAAAATAAAACGAATAATTAAATTTAACAAATTATAATAAACATTCAGTATTCAATAATAATATAAAAAGTTTAGAAAAATTATGAGTGTAAATTAAGCAGACAGCAGACAAATTTAAGTTTTAATCCATTTTTATTATCCAAATATTATTTATCCATTATCCATTATTTATTCATATAACTAATCAAAAATTTATTGGTCTTAAGTTCACATGTAAATACTTACATTCTCCAATTTCGGTCTTCCACGATTACGTATACATACATTCAAATAATATATTA
This sequence comes from Polistes dorsalis, assembly GCA_010416905.1. Lineage (NCBI taxonomy): Eukaryota > Metazoa > Arthropoda > Insecta > Hymenoptera > Vespidae > Polistes > Polistes dorsalis. Next base: position 1,102,761 of record QUOG01000024.1, on the reverse strand, counting down.
TACACATATCCGTATTATATACAATTTACATAGTTTATCTAGAATAATATATAAACCAAATATAGTATTTTACTTGTGAGAAATATCAAATGGTATACGCCATCTAGTGATCAGTTAAAGAACTAAATGATTTTTCACATATACGGTACCCTGACGCGACTAACTTCATGCTGTTAATTTCATATCGCTGTGCGCGCGCATCGTAAATCCCGACAAACTTCATCCCGTTAATTTTGTGTCGCTGTAAAGGCCCATTGAAAAAATTCACTCTCATCATTATTTCTCAAATAGTCCACTGAAATAGGGCCAGACAACCTAAATTGGGGGTAGGGAGGGGAAAATTGATCTAAGGGTAAGTCGATGACGCATCTTTGTAGCATTTATTTCGTCTCGTTTGCTAATCTTTCTATATTTTACTCTCTTAGGTAAAAAGCTAATAAAACTGACAAAGATTACTCCTGGCATAAGAAGAAGAAGAAAACTGAGAATAAGAAGATAAGGAAACACAGAAAAAGTTAGTTTCGTAATATGGGACCCATTTCTATCTTCTTTCTAAGGTTTCATGATACTAGGAGGATAATCATAAGACATTCAATGGATCAACACACGCAATGGATCAACAATATCAGTTTAAGAACAACGTACAACGTTTTCTTAATTAATTATTATAAATTATATCTTATTTATCTTAAAAATCAGATCTACATTAAAGAAATGTAAAAGAAACTTTCTGTACAAGATTGAAATTTATAAAATATACTTAAATTAAATCAAATAATTTGTTGAATTATTTCTATTACGAAAAAACAATTCCTAAAGGAAAAATTCAAACAGGTGAACAGAAAAAAAAGATATGGAATAATGCAACGTTAAGGTAAGTTATTTTGTAGTTACTAGACTTTAAACATAAATACGAGTTTCAAAACTAACAAATTAAGAATTGGTATCTCATTTCCAAGAATTTCGGCCTTTTCCAAGAAATGACGTCATTTCCAAGAATTTCAGATGACGTAATTTCTTGGAAAAGTCCGAAATCGAGATACCTCCTCGTACATCATGTGATCCTGTTACAAAATTAAATTTTCGACAAAATTTTAAAGTCTTCTCGAAAATTGAAATTGTTAACAGGATCACATGATGTGCGAGGAAGTGGCACGCCCAATCCTTTCTTTATGTTTTTTAAATCATACTATTCAGTTCCTTAAATATGTTTATTTCATATTAAATTTTCGACAAAATTTCAAAGTTTTCTCGAAAATCGAGATTGTTAACAGGATCACATGACGTGCGAGGAGGTATCTCGATTTCAGATTTTTCCAAGAAATGACGTCATCTGAAATTCTTGGAAATGGCGTCATTTCTTGGAAAAATCCGAAATTCTTGGAAATGACGTCATTTCTTGGAAAAGTCCGAAATTCTTGGAACTCGTATTTATGTTTAAAGTTTAGTAACTAAAAAATAACTTACCTTAACGTTGCATTATTCCATATCTTTTTTTTCTCTTCACCTGTTTGGATTTTTCGTTTAGGAATTGTTTTTTCGCAATAGAAATAATTCAACAAATTATTTGATTTAATTAAAGTATATTTTATAAATTTCAATCTTGTACAGAAAGTTTCTTTTACATTTCTTTAATGTAGATCTGACTTTTAAGATAAATAAGATATAATTTATAATAATTAATTAAAAAAACGTTGTACGTTGTTCTTAAACTGATGTTGTTGATCCATTGCGTGTGTTGATCCATTGAATGTCTTATGATTATCCTCCTAGTATCAGGAAACCTTAGAAAGAAGATAGAAATGGGTCCCATATTACGAAACTAAATTTCTCTGTGTTTCCTTATCTTCTTATTCTCAGTTTTCTTCTTCTTCTTATGCCAGGAATAATCTTTGTCAGTTTTATTAGCTTTTTACCTAAGAGAGAAAAATTTAGAAAGATTAGCAAACGAGAAGAAATAAATGCAACAAAGATGCGTCGTCGACTTACCCTTAGATCAATTTCCCCCTCCCTACCCCCAATTTAGGGTGGCTGGCCCTATTTCAGTGGACTAAAACGCGCCACAAGAAGTATAACTTCGAAAACGGCTTGGTAATGTACGTGAGAGTGTGTTTGCATGTGTGTATGTGTGTGTATGTGAATATGAGAATATGAGAAAGAAAAGAAAAAGAAAAGAACGAAAATTCAATGTAACAATTATAATAATAATAATCATATAATATACTACATAATACATTATTTATAAATGTATGATATTATTATAATTATTATTATTATTATTATAAAAAAAAAAACAAGGAATCAATGATAAGAAATAAAATAAAATAAAACAAAATAAAATAAAATATTAAGGAGAGGAAAAAATTGATAGAAAAATATTCCGAAACGAAAAAAGAAAACAAAAAAAAAGAAAGGAAAAAAAATGTAAGAACCAAAGACAAGAAAAGAAAAGAGAGAGAGAGAGAGAGAGAGAGAGAAGAGCGTGGGATGATTATTAAAATATGATAAATTGAACAAATATAAACAAAACAAAACAAAACAAAACAATACAATACAAAACAAAACAAAATAAAAAAAAAAAAGACGGCTTGGTATCGAATCGGAAGTACAAAGTAAGCTCGACCGCCGCAGCGCCCAGAACCACTAATGTGCTCGCTCGCAGCGCGGACGGCAACTTCGAGGTGACCTTGGCCACGAAGGCCACAATCTACCATCAAGGATTGGTCGAGTGGAAGCCCCCGGCCATTTATAAGTCATCCTGCGAGATCGACGTGGAGTACTTCCCATTCGACGAGCAGACCTGCGTCCTCAAGTTCGGTTCGTGGACCTATGACGGCTTCAAGGTAACACTCGCATGGTAGCCGTTAAGCCAAAATAATAATAATAATAATATATATATATATATACACACACATATATATATATATATATATTATTAACAAACGAACATGCAATAAATAACAGGCCCCCCTACCCCCCACCCCTAAAAAGCCCAGCAAACAAAACCCACGAGCAAATGGCCCACAATTATTTGTATTTGTATGTTTCTTTTTTTTTTTCTTATATTTATTATATATATATATAGCGAGTAATCAATCACTTAAGTTCTCTTCTTCGTTCGATATTAACGCAAAAAGAAGAGAGATATATATATATTATCATTTTAATAATAATAATAATTTATATATATATACATATAGAAAGAGAGATCGAATCTGTGTCGATATAATAAAATGATTGAAAATTCATTCGATTTCTCTTACGACACACGTTAAAATATATTTAATATTGACTTTTATTTTACTTACTTACTTAATTACTTACTTAATTACTTACTTACTTAATTTTTAGGTTATAAGACACGTTAGTGATTAAACTGTTCCCGGATTATAGAATTTGTTAGCGGAATTATATGACGTACGATCGGTTACGGACCAATGATCATTTTCTATTTTTTTTTTATTACGAGCCAATGAAAAAGAAGAAGATAATAATAATAATAATAATGATAATAATAATAAGAAAACACATTTATATTATATAATTTTGTCTTTTTTGTTTCGTTTAATTCTTTTTTTTGTTTCTTTGTTCTTTGTTCTTTGTTCTTCTTCTTTTTCTTGTTGCATTAGAGCCGATCGTGATCACGTTCGGCACGTTTCTTCGGTGATTACAGCGCAGATGGGAACTACGAGGTGACACTGATGACCAAGGCCACTGTCTACCATACAGGATTGGTCGTATGGCAACCTCCAGCTGTTTATAAGTCTTCCTGCTCCATCGACGTTGAGTTCTTTCCGTACGACGTACAGACCTGTGTTTTGAAGTTAGGCTCCTGGACCTATGACGGTTTCAAGGTGCCACGATATTCAAATCGGAGCACGATCATCGCAGATTCCTTCCAAAATCTTTTTTTTTTGTTTTTGTTTTTGTTTTTTGTTTTTCTTTTTTTTTCGCTCGAGAATTATACCACGTGTAATACATATTTTATATACAAGTGTTATCATTTGTTTTTGATAGTTACCTAAGTCCAAATTATTTTTTTCTTTTTTCTTAGAAGTGTTTTTTTATGACTAGTACATTTTACAGTTGTTGTAGATTTTATTAAGGTTAATAATCAAATATTAATGTGGACTTAGGCTACTTTCAAAATAAATGATTCATATATATATATATATGTAGGTATATTGGGTTGGCAACTAAGTTCCTGTCGTTTTTTTTTTTTTAATTTTAACAAGGGAGAATAAATTATTGATTAATTAGTTAACAAATTAAAAAGAAACGCTGGTAATTTAGTTGCAAACACAAGTATGAAATTTGTAGTGCATCATATTTGTCAATTTTGTTTTCTTTTTTACAAATTTTATACTTGACCAACCAATATATATATATATATATATATATATATATATATATGTGTATGTATATATATGTTATGGTGAAAGATTGTAATTGGATAACGTTAAGATTCACATGAAAGAACGAATTAATATTTCTGACATAATTCAAACGATTATGTGAATCTTAAAATTATCCAATTTCAATATTTCATTCATTCAACATATATTTACACATACTAATATATATAATATATACAAGGTATCCTTTAAATTGGTGTTACAAATGTGAAGAAAATAATTCTACATAATTGCTAGTAAAAAATGTTGAATACAATTAGTTCATACTGAATTTCGTATTTTGAAAAAAAACAAATATTAAAATTCTAACTTCGTTCATAATTTTTTTCTTTACAATCATTGTTACATATATCATTTAAATTTTTATGCTAATCGAACAATACTTTTAATTTCCAAAATTGATAACTCATCGAGTCAAGTGTAAACACTCGACAATTTTTCAAATTTATTTTTCTCTCAAAAACAAAGTATATTCTATGAACAAAAATTGTATTCAAACATTTTCGATATATTGTTAAAACATTTTCTATGTTATCTTGTAACACCAATTACTTGACACCTTGTATATGTATATAAATATGTTTACACGCACAAATATACATAAT